>JABFOW010000342.1:0-12604 GCA_022817725.1 Archaeoteleia sp. ZL-2020 | reverse complement strand
ATAGAAAGTCGATCATTGACAATCGAAATAGTAAATTTTCCACGAAAAGAAATAAAGATAAAAGCAATCATGACGTCGTGACGAGACACTTTTTGCTCGAAGAAAAATCAAATCGTCGCATTTTGGGAGGGAGATGAGGCGATGGAAGGCAAAGTCAATTGAAAACACAATACGAAGCAAAGTAAGGATTTATTGAGCCACTTGTGCTATTCTTGTGATTTTATATTTTTCTACTACTCCTGCCGATCTCAACCTCGTCAGTGCATCCTCGTGACCCCGTCTCTCATTACAAGTTTCACTTAATCTCTACCTTCTTGTCGTGAAATGTTCCTTCTTGGGTGCAACATTCCAGTGCTCCATCCAACTATGCTTCAATCTTTTAAGTATTATCACATTACATTAGATACGTCCCTTCAAACACTTTCAAACACTTTCAATGTCGCTTCTCTTCAAAGGGAATGTCAAATCTGACTCTTTATTCCTACTGAAAATTTGCCCATAGAAAAATCACGGCACAACTTTTAGGATCTGTATCCAAAGTGGACCGAATTCTGAAATAAGCTAATCTGCTTTGATTATGAGGAAGATTTTACATTTATCCGATTCATATACCATCTACATTTTTCAGTAGGAATTTCTCCCAATATACTTTTCTTATCATCTAATTCGTGCATATAAAATTGACTAGATGGAATGTCAAGTAAGAAACAGCCGAAAGAAGTTGGGAATGGAAAAAAAACGAGACGCAAATTTTATCACAGTGTTAATATATAAAGTATAAATTATAATGTAAATATCTATTCATACAGCAATTAAAATATCTTGAAAATTACGATTGTGCCGTTTAATTCATAATATTACATTGTACATGTTACAAAAAAATGTTTCAAAGCATTAATTTAAGAAGACACACAGTGTTTATTTTAAAAGGTGTGTATGTCTTTTAAGTGTACATTTTCATAGATTTTCTGTAATTTTTAGACTACGATGCTTATAGTTCTTTACTGTCAATGAAATCAGTAAATCAAGAAAATGTGTCATACGTATTTAGATATCCTTTTATTTTTGAGGATGAGTCATTGGCAACATTTTAGGTTATATTGGTATACTTTAGGAATACTTTTTGTGACGATGCGATATTTTGTGATTACAGTTTGTTGTCAACCGTAATTTTCACCAACATTTCGTAACAGTGGAATTTGACTTGTCAAGAAACATCGAAATGTTGAAATATTGATGTCCCATAAAACATTCCAGAAATACCTCATCAAAACATTCCAGAAATACAACTCTATTTCGTGTATTGTGTGCTAGACATATAATTTTGGCGCATTATTGTTTTTCTCAATGATTTTTCTTAACAACCGTAATTTTGACTATTGTCTAATTTGTCTCGGTGCTGCAATTGTGTATGCATTAAAAATCGAAATGCTGAAATATTGTTGTCACTAAAAGCAATCAAAAAATTCATTGTCGAAACAATTGCGAGTTAAAAATAATGAAGGTTGTAAAAAATATTGCCAACTGCATCTCATCCATTTCTTCGCTAAAAATCATTATAAACAACGCACGCTGCAGTAAATATTATTCAAATGATTTTCTGTACATTGTTCTTCGCATCACCGTCGAAATATCCCTTTCTTCATTGATTGCACATAATGTAATATACATATATATGGTATTATGTACTTTTCACTTACATCTATCGCTCTTAGTAGTACAATCTGCATTCGAGTCGCAGCGCTCTTTTGAATATGGTAGCCACGGCGACTATTTGACACGTTCGTTTCCGTCGTGCAAATTAGCCTTAATGATAATTAGTCAGAACTCTATTTCGAGACATCTAAATGCAGCGCACGGATTGAGTTAAAAAATTAGATTATGCCTAACACGATTCATTACAAATTGACTGTTTACTTTATAACTCCAAATAAAAATTAGAATAACAAACGTACTATTTACAAAATATCGCAGAATTATGTAATTAGTATAATGTTGTTAATATTGGCATTATTACAATTGGAAATAATAAACCCAATAAGCTTAGACAAGGAATATACTTTTTTAAACCCAATCTCAATGCGGAGAAAGTCTCAAGCTTATTCTACCTGGGACTGCCTAGTTCGTTTCTTATTCTCTTACTGTATGTTTCTTATTCTAGTTCGTTGCTAAGCGGTCATCAATCCAGCTGCGATCAACTTACCTTTTTGCTTAACCAAATACAAACGACGACGCGAGTAATCAGCGATATATGTTAAGAGATTGCTGTACCTAAATTTGACAGATTTGACAATCTGAATCAAAATGCGCCCATACTATATATTGTTATTCATCACAGCACCATCTCTGCCATTTTTTACGAAAAAAATTACTTCGCAAACCGTTTAACCGTAGCTATCATATTCGAAAATAATGTCAAATTTTTCTATCTCGTCGTGTGTAATAATTGTAACTTAGATGAAATTATTGTAAGATAAATATATGCAATATTCTCTCGTTATGTATGACCTTATAATTGTCGGGTATTGCTCGACGAGGACTAAGCTCGTGACTAGATGTCTTGTCATCGATCGTTGGTCACCTTCGATATGCAACATTTTGTACCAGTCGGCAATTTTTTACGTTCGAATCGTTAAAATTGTTAAAATTGTTAAAATCGTTAAACTTATTCCGTCGATGACACGGCTCTTATTTCATTTTGCAAGGCTTCGATAGCAATGCCCATTGTCCGACGCAACGTGATAACTGTTGTCACTGTTAAATAAGCGTATCTCATATATAGTTTAATTTAGAGTTTACCAATAATGGAGCGTTACGAAAAACATTCTGTCGCAATCTCGCTACTCTGTGCAAATAACTTCTTTTAAAGACACTATGTGACTCTGGCAATTTTGAGAGAGAGAAAGAGAGAGAGAGATAGAGAGAGAGAGAGAGAGAGAGAGAGAGAGAGAACAAAAGGGAGTGTGAAAGAGCTTTCAAAGTTTTATATAATTTGTATCGAATAATTGATGCTTGTTTATTATTGATACGCACTTTTCATGGACGCAGAGTCACTGCGACAATATTGAGCAGAAGTCTTCGTCAGAACGCTTTACCTAAACCTCTTCAATCCTGTACAATCTTATTGAATTATATTGAAAGTCATTCAATCATATAGAACCCCATTCAATCATTTGTAATCCAATTCAATTCTATTCAGTCTTATTGATTCTTATACAATGTTCTTATTGATGAATACGAATTTATTTGAAGATTGCATAAAATTGAATAGGATTGAATGGCTCTAATAGAATTCAAAAGCTATTTATAACTCAAAGCAAAAATATTGTCCATCCACTGTTGGAAGACTAGTATCAAAGTGTTAAGTGAAACGATATTCAGAAATGAAGTTTGGTGAAACATTTAAATTAACTTTTTTCAAATTGTGATGCATACAGTTGTAACGTTTTTCTTAATTATTTGATCATTAAAGTTTTCTCCAGAAAGATTGTATCAGCTGTTAGGAATATGGCAATTCCACGGCCGTTTAATTACCGATCGTAGATTGGCAATGAAGGCTACTGACGCTCTTCCGGTGTCTAATTTCATACTTGGTAACATTTCCGGCCAGCGCATTTTACTTCGTAAATGTTACAGCGTCACTCACAATTGTACTACCGCTAGAAAACTTGTTAATGAATCTCTTTTTCTAACAGCATCCGTTACTGCTGTGATATTTCAATAATGATATAAAAAAAATCATCGAAGGAACAAAAACGCACGTCTTGCACGCATTGAGAAAAATGTTTTTAGAAATATTCCAGTAACGTCATTCCTTTGCCGCAGTACTTTAGATACCGGATACGTTGCTCGAACATATGGTAATATACGTCGAAAATTACGAACATTGCACAGAGTGACATTTTACGTACAATAGCTTCCCACTTAACATCCCTACTTAAACAAATATTGAATTATATTGAATCTTGTTGAACTTTATTTTAACTCATTCAAATTTATTCAATCCAGTATTATCCATTGGACCTATCGCGCATCCAATTCAATCTGAAAGAATGTTCGGATTGAGAAATTCTGTAGAATTTAATAGGATTGAATATTTTCAATACGATTCAATATATTTGTTAATCAGGGATCCAATGATCCGTTTTAACGTGCATATCCATCGGTGTATATGTATATGTATATGTATATAGCACACGCGCAATACACCCGTGTGTAAAAGTACGTCATGACACTCGACTCTCAAGTGGCGCTCTTTCTATTCAGAAAGCCTCATATATTGTGTATTCAAACGCAGTACAATACTGTGACTTGTAATTTCTGCATTTACAGTCAATCGGCGCGTCATCTCTCGGCGACACTTAACACCGCATGAGAGTCTGGTGTGTTACCAATATACAGATATGATAATTATATAACATAGACAAACAAGCCGAGTACTTGACAATCGGGTCACGCTGATGCGTAATCAGTTTAATTGTTCAATTCAAACGATTTTTTATTCACAATTGTTCATTTTAGGTGATCATTTAACTGCATCCGTTTTCAAGAATTCGGTTTGTGATGTGTAATGATAACACGATTAATGTTCCGTTTAAATAATCGAAAGAACCTCGTATTTTGTATGTGGGCTCACTACGTCGACATACTAGTGACTGACCTACATTATAATTATCATTAATATTATTATAATAATAAACCGCACTATGCTCCACATGTACTTTTTCTTTATGATGAAAGGTGTTACTCAAGTTTTCAAACGTTGATGTAATTATTCGGAATAATACTCAATCATCAAATGGTTGATTATATTTGCCAACATGTTATTAATATTTTATTAAAAGTGTTGCTGTCGGTGTCGTTTAAAAAGGCAACTACCGTGCGACGGCATTATCATTGTCAAACGAGAAAACTGTCTAAAAAGAAATGTTGAAACTCTAACGCATCCCATGAAATACTTGTTGAACTCGTTACTTTAACATTTGAAAACCTGTGGAAAATAACACGAACCAGATACGTGAGTTGCATGCCAAAAATAAAGTGTGTGTGCGTGCTTGCGCGCGCGTGTCTGTATGTGTGTGTGCGCGTGCGTGCGTGCGTGTGTGTGTGTGTGTGTGCGTACGTTCTTTTATATTTTGCAAATCGCGGCTATATATTTCACGTCACGCGTATCGGATCGTCCAACGAGGCAATATTTTAACCTATGGAATTTCGAACGTTCATTTCTAGTGCGATTTTCCTCTGGTTTCTTCGAACTCGCATTCGTGTCGTCCATTTGTTTCGTTTATCCAACGTATCTTTTTCTGTTCTGACATTTAATCAGGCTATCGAGGACACGCGAATTCTGCCAATTGATAGTACAACATGCTACAAATATTCTACCTAAAAAGAAAGATTTATACAAATTTACTTTATTTTATATGCATGCAGGGTGAATGAATGCAAGTTCCAAAAATGAGTGTAAAATAATGTTCATTTATTAGCGATGGCTCGTGAATATTAGACTCTACCCATTTTCGGAACTTGCACCGATTCATGATGTATTTATTAATGTAAGATGAGGACATTGTGGGGAAATGCATTTATCGTAGAACGTTAAAGTTTATTTGAGTAAATCTGATAAAATTTCCATAGCGAAATTCCAGAGCAGGATTGCATTGTAACTTGCATCGAAGTTTCGTTTATTAGCACCTTGTTCGGCACATAAACTTAGTTTATACTTCAGACCACATTGAAACAAGGATTATCGCGATCTCGGAAAGTTTTAGAGTACATCCTAAGTATCATGAGTTTCCTTCGCTAAAATGTACTTTGTCAGGCCGTACAAGAACGTCTACAACGACATGTTCCGTAAACGAGACTCGAGAATTTGTTTTGTATTTGATTGCGGACTTTAAATACGTTCCTCCATCCAAGGTGATGTATTTCAGTCAAAAATTTGGGACTTTATCCGATCTTTTAATCGGCATTTTGATCTTTCTTTTGCAGACGCGTATGCTGCAGCGGCGACCGGCCACGAAGTTTGTTGTACATAACGGCATACGTAGGCTAGTAGACTAGAGGCAGCGTATTAATATTTAAACGAAACACGAGACCTTGCCAGGCAACCTCTCTATCCCAGAGCGGCGACGGCAGCAATGGGTAAACAGAACAGTAAACTTAAGCCAGAAGTGCTGGAGGATCTCAAACAAAATACGGAATTTTCAGGTAAGTCAAAGAAATAGATATCGCCGTGCTTCAAATTATTTACGACCCTTACGACCTTTCATTCGTGTCCAGAAAGTACAGAGAAGGATATTTCTTCTGCCCAATCTTCAATTTTCATTTTTCTGTTCTGTTCTGTTTACGCTGTTTCGTTGTTCCATAGTTCCATAGTTCCATATTAAATGACTTTGGATAACGACACAATGAAATCTTATTATATATATTTGGCTTCTTTCAATAATTTCGATTATAATTTAAATAATTTTCTACACATAGTTTGCCTAAAAAGACCGATATAAGTGCAATATTTAAATGTTTTATTTTTTCCCCAATACGTAATCCATACGTATCATCTTTGTTGAATGGTAGATGCGGAAATTCAAGAGTGGTACAAAGGATTCCTGAAAGACTGTCCTAGTGGTCACCTTAGTGTGGAGGAATTCAAAAAGATCTACGGAAACTTCTTCCCGTACGGTGACGCATCGAAGGTAAGAGCATGTTTTGTGCCTAGATTGGCAAATGAAGTTTTCATTGACATGCGAGTGAAATTGTTAGATCGCGTAACCGTATACGCCGTCCGAGTAGAAAGCGCGCCCGGTAACAAAGTAAATCTAATTGCTTCCCCTTGTTCCTTCATTACGCGCCATGGACGAAGGTAAAGTTTTTCGTATGTTTAATCATAAGCATGGCTAGAGTAGTTTGGCCAAATAGCTTTCCTTAGCATTTCAATATTATCACGCATAAAGAACTATCATTGTTTACAGTATGAGAAAAAATAACTACAAAAAGTAACTATTTCTTTGGGAACAGAATATTTCGGCACGAAAATTGGCATTTTAATTGGTGGATTATTGTTGTTCCACATTGTCAGAATCGAACAACAAGAACAAATATTATTGTTCAAAATCGTTAACCCAAAGTAAAGTTTCGATTCGGTGGAATCCAATAATTAAACCCTGTATTCCTGAACAGGATTTAATTTAAGTTGAGACGTTAATATTACTAGTTATACTAAAAGAAATTTCACATAAAGAATGCTCAGATTTTTTATTCTTATGTATCTTTTCAAATCATCGCGACGAAATGTTGTGGACTCACACTTCTGCCCAATGCACAATACAAGCAGCATGTCTGACCAAGACTACATTTCCAAATTGTGTAAATAATCAAGTTCGATTTCGAAAAATACTCAGTGCAATATTATGGTAGATATTTCATCGTTACTTAGTTGTTTGACCTACTCGAGGTGAAACTAAGGTTTAACTATATCTGTGATCAATTAATTGAACTTCCTAACATATATATATATACAACAGTACCGCTGTTGGATCATTTAACCTGCAGAAATAAAGTTTTGAAATAGAGTCTTGGCAAGATAAATTTACTAGAATTGTCACTGTTGCATAACGGAAAACATCTTGAGTAGAGATAACATTAATCTAACAATTGGGATAATTCTAAACTAATATTAATAAAACATTTTTGTTTTATGAACTAAACAGTCGGTTTCTGTCAACTTAGCAATTTGGTACAAGAAAGAAATTTCCGTATCATTCGTTGAAGTCAAATATTCATTATAACTGGATAAGATAAAATTAGTCATTATGCAGGATGAGTCTGAGACAAGTTTCGAAAATGGGTGGAGCCTAATTTGTATTAAGCCACGTCATAATGAGCAATGAAATGCAATGAAAAATATATATGAATGGCACATGATATCTATTTGCAACGCATTGCATTACCCGTTGAGGCGTGGCTAAATGAAAATTAAGCTACACCCATTTTCGAAACTTGTAGTTTGACTCACTCTGTAGAAAGCTACATTATTATCCGTGATAATACTGCCTAATGATAATGTCCAAAATGTGAAAACTTGTACCGTTTAGTTAATTTGAAATGTCCTATTGCGCGAAGACTCGTTGTTTAGTAGCGAATATGGAAATGCAAATTAAATAGAAAAATGCATCTCCGACTCTGTGGTCGCTTGGTTGATAACGCCTTACGTGCAATTCGGCAGTTTGTTGGTACTGTGAAATTGCGGGTTTCGGCGGCTCTCTCATTATAATAGAGAAACGTATAACGTATACACGAACTCTAAGGTTACTCAAGTACCTTGAGTGTGCGCACACAAGTGCAAGTGCAAGCACAGGTGAAAAAGAATAAAAGTGAGCCTGACTCGGGCGCGAACTATAAAGCCGATACGTCGTAAGTAGGCCAGATGTCGCGACTTAACCTTTTTTAGAGCTCCAATAGAAAGACGCAAAATGCACATTTTGCTAAATGTTATTTATTAAAATAAATTATGATTTTAGTCATCAAAATTAAATAGTTATCATAAAAACAATGCAAATTATAGTTATCTTTTGTTTATATCAATATTAATTACATCGATATCAATATTTATATTGAATTAAACAAAAGGTTTGGATTCATTTATTGTTATTTCAACTACGTACAATTGATATTGTAACTATTTATATATCATTATTCCTAAAAGTAGTTTTTTTTTTTTAGTTACCATTCTTTCTGGTGATCGCGGGATAAATCTTTTCGTTTAGCGAAATATTTCGATACAGTATCAGAACAAATATTATATTAGGACTATAATAGTTCCCATACAGAGTTGGCATATTTCTCAAAACATAAAGTACTTCAGGACTTTTTGACTGTTGATGATTTATCCCGCCATTACCAGAAAGTATTGTAATTTGTAGAGAAGTATTTTTCTCCGTATATTTACCACGCTACGACTCGTGGTTCGATGAACCCAGATATTCATTTATCGTTATTTTTATTGCTTGTAATGTCGTAGTTCACTAGAAATATAATTATTCATAAAAATAGCCAACATTATTTCCGATTTTTTAATAATCTTTAAAGTTTATATATCTATACAATTAAAATTTCGCAAGTTTGTCGGTTTAGAAAGTAGTTGCTTAGAAAATTAATTATTTTAATTTGTGCTGATTTAACTATTTGTCTAATTGTAGAGTTAGAAAGCAGATTGCATTTCAGTGCTGAAATTGTATCTCATTAAAGTAAATTGATAATAGTCAAGTAAAATTTTGCAAACGTTAAAGAAGAAAATTCTTAATTAAATCTAAGTATAATTGAGAGTTACAAAAGTTGTTCATTAGTTTTGATTTCTGCTATTTTATATACAACACGCTTTTCCACTTTTATTTTTCATAGTGTCAAGCTGAAAATTTCTATGGATTCTCATAAAAGGTTCTCGTAAATTATATTCAAAGTATATTTTCCAGAGAATCCAATTAAATATCGCAATGCAAAAAAAAAAGTGTGTTATTTAGTATGAAGAAACTAATTTTAGTTGAAATATGATTAAAACAAGTTTTATAATAATACATTATAAACAATTAATTTTTAAAAATACCGTGTCATTTTGTTTTTTAAAAGAAGTAGAGCTCTATTTCTTCTAAATGCAAACGATTACCTACTTACGCGTAGCTTTTTGAAATTTCAGTTGAGCTATCTTAAAGCAAAGAGATTAATGCATTAAAAATTTAATAAAAATTATGTACAGGTTATTTCCTTTTTAAAAAACGCTGGAATGAAATGTAGATTTCATATTGAATTGCGAGAAATTGCAAAACAAGTCGTTAACAACCACGATCAGTCAGTTTGTTTTCCTTTCACAACATTTTTCTACAACTCGAAATCTCTGAATAATTTATTAGCAATCTACTTGACTAATTTCATTAACTAATTTCACTTCTTTATTTGCTATTATATAATAAATAAATAAAAATAAAATTAAACTAACTGTCAAACATACAATTTTTGTGATTGTTACTTTTCATATTATTGACAGTTTTATATTCGACACTGTATGTTTCGCGGTTTTTGTATACTTGACAATAATTTTGTTCACCGAGAAAAATGTTACTGTATAATTTACCATATTTATAATAATCCGGGGATATACTGGACAAAGAAGGGATAATTAGTACCATATAAAATGAGAATTTTTACTACATATATTGCAATTTTTCCTAATATTCTGGTAAAGTTTCCTATTTTATATACTAAAAGTTATCTTTTTTGTAATATACAAGTAATATCAGAGTCACGTAAATTATCCTCTGACTATTATAAATAATATAAATTATATCAAACCTTTTTCTCAGTGTATGTATCATTTTTGGCAGTTTTTGTATTTGTAACGAAATTCTTTATATTATCGAATAGTTTGATAGCTTTTAGCAGTTTTTCTATTTCAATATTTTGTATAGCAATATTACCTTAATTTATAATATAATAGATGACAATATAATGTACTAGAAATAACATTCATTATTCTTGAAAATTATCTTAATAAAATCATCGCTCTTGTAAATGTCACGTCTTTCTTCGCAATTACATTACCATATGTATTATAACGATAAACCTAATAAGATTCTTTAATGAGCAAAGCTTCGCATAAAGCGATAATTCATATTATCCAAATTAAATCTGATTAGTCGTTAAACAAATTTGCATGCATTTGCAGTGTTTAGCGAAAAATATGTATGAAATTAAATCATAAATACCATAAACTAGTATTTCCTATAAAGAAACGTGCCGAGATGTTATATCACCGCCATTGCACATTTGTCTTTTCACTAACGTCGTAAATAGTCTGTATCTGTGTGCAATCAAGACGGTACATAATTTAAAGGGCAACAGCTGTGATAAAAAAATAACATAAATAATTGATGCTGTTGAGGATACAAAATTAAGGAAATATCATCCATTTTTTTCCCTCTACATTTTTGTTTTTATATATACATATATATAAAAGAAACTTTTCATAAAATTGTATTTCTCATACGAAATACTCTTAGAGATCCTAGATATAGATATGTGCACTGAAAACGAGAGGTATATGGAGCTCAATGGGTATACGTATTGAAGTTTACGAAACTAACTTGAATGAGCTTTAGAATGAATACACTGTGCTTTTTATCTGCCTTAAAAAAAAGGAGGTTCAACGATTATAACATTTAATATTTTTTTTGAAATGCTTTTAAAACTCTAGACAATCCTGTACAATAAATGTACAAGTCCACGTATTTAATGGGATTCAATGAGAAGGAATATAATCTAATGGGATTTAATGAGACTTTAACGAGGACAAAATAACGAAAAAATGTACCGTCTTGAATGTAAATCTATCCAATTTGAAAACTCTAGTTATTTTTTCCAGGCTCGTTTCATACATAATGTAATAAAAAGATGAAAAGTTGAGCCAAGAAAAAGTAATTGGTGCAGGTGTTCTGCGCAATAATTGTAAATGGAGTAAAATACGATGTCGCTCTGACTCATTGCTCCTCCGTTGTGCGTAATCAGTTTGCAGAACACGTCTTTAGAACATTCGACGCGAATGGGGATGGCACGATCGACTTCCGGGAGTTCCTCTGCGCGCTCAGCGTCACTTCCCGGGGCAAAGTGGAACAGAAGCTGAAGTGGGCCTTCAGCATGTATGACCTCGATGGCAACGGCTACATCTCGCGGCAGGAGATGCTCGAAATAGTCTCGGTAAGTACGCCAAGCGTCGTTTGTGCAATTTAAACAGTCGGACATGAAAGAAAAAGATAAGGACGATATGCTTCGGATTAAAAAAACTATTAGGAGACATAAGCTATTTGACATTTTTAGCATGTTAATTCAATAATACATAATTAATAATTCAGTAATACATTTTAATTATGGCCGAACTTAGTCATTTTGTATAAATTAACAGTAATATTTTGTGAATTTATGCATTCGTATGGCATTGTGCTCGTAATTTTAAGAATTAGTTTGGTTTTTCGCCAGCAGTTCTGACGAAGATCATCTCTGACAGAACATCTCTTAAAGGTTGCTTTCGAATAAGCAGGTTACGTAGTTGTCTTAGAGTTGAAAAGTGTCGACTAGTAAAATATATTGACCTCTATAATGATAAAGCGCATGCATTTACTCATTTGGAATGCAGTGTGCAGAGTTCATCTTTTAAGCTGGCCCAATAACCATTTTATCAAATACTGTCGGATCAGTGAATTAACAGCGATAAATGTATCTTAACCGCACTTAAAATTTTTATTTTTTGTATGTGTTCCAGTTTAATGCTTCAGATAGTACAACAACTATTTTTATGAAAAATTAGCAATGAATTAGTGGCATATAATAGCGCTTTTGTTTTTGCAGTGTGCCATTTTTATTGTTCTAGCTTTACTACCTTGATACTTTTAATATTTCATTAAGTAAATAATAATAATAATAATAATAATGATAATAATAGTAATAATAATAATAATAATAATAATAATAATAATAATAATAATAATACAGTTATGTTTTCTGATTAAGAGTATCCCAAACCTTCCTGCAATACCAACCGAGTATTTTTATACATTTTAGT
>JABFOW010000341.1:0-12617 GCA_022817725.1 Archaeoteleia sp. ZL-2020 | reverse complement strand
CTTTCAAATAATTAAAATTTTAACACATAATAGGATATTGTTTTTTTGATATCCATAAAAGTCCTAAATCTCCAATTTTTTCTATACATTATGTTTATAATTATTGGGACGAAATTTAATTCATGAACACATATTTGAGTAATACTTTTGAAAATTAAAAGCTACATAACCAGTGACTTAAGCATACCACTCGTGTATATATATATATATATATATATATATATGATCACAATCAATATTTGACTTCGTTCATGGTTGACTTAGAAACGAAGGAAGAAAAAAAGGTAACTTTTCGTCCATTTGTTGGCACGCACATATCATTCCGCTGAGTACATGTCGTTATCTTCGAATGTATCGATGACATCGTTGTGCGCTGTCATGCGAGGTAGCACAATAAGGCGGTGTAAGCACATAACGCAGGCAGTTCGAGATGGCGCATGGGCACGATAAACGCAGCGTGCGCGCTCGCGCATAAGCACAGGGGTGTACTTATCACACATGCCTGTCACACGCGGTCACAAAAGCCACGTTAAATGTGAAACAACAAGATCGTCGTTTCTCGCGATCTGGAAGTATCACTGCGACATGTGGCGCTGCGACGGAGGCGCCCCGACAGTAACTTCGCCTCGCGCCAAGTGTGATGGGTCGCGTTTTAACAGCGAAGTAGCGCTTGTTCTAATTTTGATAAATGGCGTGATATCGATGTACACGTATAATTACGAAGTCTACCACTATCTCTTTCGAGGTAAAATTGTGTTGCAATTTTTATGAATAAACACGATGATGAGCTGCAAAAGTCTACAATTATTTGCATTATAACTTGCGTTTAATGTGGGGACGCCTATTTTTGTAACTGATTACAGGAAAACATGTATTGATATTTCGCAATGGTAGAAACGTATAGGTACTGGTACTATAATTAAACTCTATGTGTAGGTATATAATGAGGACTGCGAAAGTAACGAAAACACACATGGAATATTAAATGGACGTACCCAACTTGGCCCCAGCTTAGCTTGCTATCAAATACCACCTAAATAAGTTATCTGTTTAATGTTCATTTGATGTCTAGACAATGTTCAATTTACTTTTCAACTGTATAAAGTGGAGTTGGAATAAATTATATTAATATTTTATTGTAATAGGAATGAAAAAGGTTTCCATGTGAGAATATTTAGAAATATTTTCATGTAGAACTTGAGGGTACTCTGTTAAAAATTCAAGGAGTGAAGTATTGTGGTATCAGGTGTTAAATTTATCTCCGATTTTTAGTTTAAAGATTACTGGACATGGAGTGGCATTTCATTTTAAGATTATATTAATTATTTTACAGAATTAAGAGCGTTGTATAGTTCAAAACATTTTGAAATACTTTATGATATGTATAATAGTATCAAAATATGAGATATTTTATAAAATATGACTTCTCATTAATTTTACTTTCAGGGAAAACTCTTATTGGTGTAAAATAATTAACACAGCCATAGAGTAACATTCATTTAGAATTAACGTCAGTTTCTTACTAGGTTCCTTAACCTCAAAAATTGAATTTAACACCGAAATATTTCACATTTGACACCGTAATACTTCACTCCGTGGAATTTTAATAGTATATTGAATACATATTTTTGTCTTTATTAATATTGCTACATCCACCGTCTTAAATTCACTTTAATCTAAAATGTTCTTAACAAAAGAATTCATGATTGTACTAGAAAGTAAAATAAAAGATATTATACTACAAAAGAATTAGAAGAAAACACGAAGAAACACAAATATTCTATTCATTTTGAGTATAAGAAATACATTTCAACAAATTGTCGAAGCGAAGTAGAGAGCTAGTATTATTCCCGTAGATTTCGAATGGTGATAGCGCACTATATGTTTGTGCTACTTTTTAGCTATCGACATCGCGCAAAGTAGAGGCTGAATTCTTCCACAAAAGGATTCGCTGGAAATAATTTTTATTATCGTTACACAATATAATACTTTAACAACGCACAAGTGGAATGCAGGGCGGTTAATTTGCCGTATCGATGCAGACGTTTCCGACTGAAGTAGTAGTAGTTGAATCTAACAGTTCTGGAAAACTTTTGAATACGAAACACATAACTCCGGCATGCCTTTCGCATACTTTTTTTTATTCTGTATGATCGAAGAAATTATTTCTCGGAAACATTATGTATGAAATATAGATTAAAAATTTTGTGATAAGTCTTCTAGACTATAGTTAATATTACTTAACATATTCCTTCAATACAATCAAGGTTGCGACAAACTAATATATTTCACTTTTAAAAATTGATTCTATAAAATTTGCAATCACAATGTAGCGAAAATTTGGATAAATTTTGCAGGAATTGGTATAATTATTAGTTGATAAGGAACATTAACTGACATAAAATACAGATTTAATTAGAATCTAAAATAGCAATGCAATAAAGAAAATTGTGTATTAAATTATGCATAAATTCGCAGCAAGGAAATAGTTGTGAAAACGTAAGTAAAACTTGGTGTACGTTCGAACAAAATGGCAGACAGTAGCACTTGAAACGTGTAGGTCGTACAAGATTCACGCTGAAAACGTTAGAATGACGAACGGGAAATGTATGGCGAGAATAGAGTACAGAAGACAGGGGTAATTGCGTTGGCAATGCGCGAGACATGGTGAGTCGAGGCTCCTCCCTTCTTATTATGTGACCGAACCCGAAGACACGAAAAGCGTTGACTGGCTAAAATGATGGCTGTCGCTTGTGCAACACATCATAACCAACGGATGAAGTATCCAAGAATGAATTTGGGAAGTTGTACTGTAAACCAAATATCGAGAAAGAACAGTTATTAAGACGATGCGAATTACGTGCTGGCGCGAAGGTTAAACATACCGTGGATATAAATATATTTTAGATTCAGAAAATTTTTGAAAGTAGTACAGATTTTGTAAATTGAATGACCCACAATTCTTGCTGAAGAAAGTAATAATGCACTGGTTAATTTCTTCAAAAGCATCGATTTATAGAAATAATAATAACTAAATATTACAAAATAATATATGAATACTGCAACCATACATAAATACATTTTATACATAAATACATTTTATCTTTACATAAATTTACATGAATGTGTTTAACATTTATTCCTCAAGGTTAGTATCATATGTAACAAAGAATCAGATTTTACAAAGTTAAATAAAACTGAATATGGAAAAGAGTTATTGCATACATTGAAAGTGTAAAAACAAATGAAAAAAAAAATAATAAAAACTGTCATTAAAAAGTAAAACACGTCAACGCCAGACTTGAAAAATATAAATAATATAAATGTTATTAATATGCATTGATTCAACTTATAAACTAATGTGTTCAAATTATATATTGTACAAAACTGCTTCGTCTAAGCTATATTACCGCTCTGTAATTATAATGCAATTTTTTCAGCAATGTCCCGCACCTGCATATCATATATCCACATATAATACGAATTGTTTATTTAACTGCTAAGAATAATGAAACATGATATTTTCCTAATGGATTAAATCGAGCCTGAACTTAAGGTGATTCGTCACTGGATTTGAATCTGAAATCTTCAGGTTACCGCCGAAACCAGTTTTTCTTTAATTACGCGACTTTGAAAAAATATTAATTCAAATTCACGTAATTAAAGAAAAACTGGTTTTGGCGGGAATCTGACGATTTAAACTTCGTTGGCAATCGATTCGCAACTCAAGTAGTGTCGATAATATACAAATCTACAAATGTGGTAATATCGCAAATGGCATTATCGACATTCGTATAAACTGTGGCAAAATCAAGTAATAAGGTTGTTACTAATTGCAGCTACCTTAATTCATATGCTTAACATGTTTTATTTTTATATTCTAACAAAAACTAATGAATTATGCTGGAATATAACTTGAAATCAGTGACGAGCGCCATCTGTACGAGCGTTATTCACTGTTATTTTGCTAAATTCTGCTCGACATTATCATTCGTGACGTGTTCGCGTCAACAATCATGTTTGCAAAACGCGTATCAGCAAAACAATGTTGTTAACAATTTATTGTCATTTCGGGCGTGATGAAAGTGAACCTACATTATTCAACTGCTTATAGAGGCGATTTCGCGAGTAAATAATACTTAATTATTTCAATACCCTGCATGATATATCGCGGTGCCCGGATTCATGTCAATTTTAATAACGTAAATTTTAATGTGTAAAATTTTTTTCTACATTTCATTACCAAAGTTCCTTAATAAGTATATTCATGCATGTACTTTGCGGGTACAAATTTTTGTGTAATTCGGTTACGTCAAAAATGCGTTAGACGTACAAGCGTTTTGCAAGCGTTTCCGGTGACTGACGAATCACCTTAACAGATTATGTAGGAGTGCAAACCATTATTCCTAAAAATTACATTATGCAATGTAACAGTTTTCCTGAATGAAGCTTTTCAGAATTAACATGAGCGATGACATTTTGATAATAATTCCTAGGATGGACTCTGTCTTTTATTTGTGACAGGTAGTCGTGGCATAATTTTTCATGTTTTATTTATCAGGAAAAAACGAAAGATAAACGAAATAATATGTGCCCGCAAACCGAAAATTTAAAATTCCAATGAATTACAAGTATATATAAAATTTACAGGGTTCACTGGACCCTGGTATCCAATGATACCCAAGAGAATTTTTTGGGGGGGTCTTTTTGGTATTAAATTACATGTTAAATACAAATACATGAAACTAGTGTCGCAATATGTTACAAAATCTTTCACGTGCCGTCAAACGATATGAATTCAATCACTCGCTACACAGCACACATTGTTCCAAAGCCATTCCATGAAAGTCCCCTCAATCTCCCGTAATCATCTATTGATATCAGTATAATATGCCATGAATTGACTAATGTCCACTCTGCGGGAGATTTAAAAATTATTTAATACCCGAACATCATATAGATGCACGTATTGACATTCGGACGTACGTATACATATATATACACGTATATATATATATATAGTAATTTTATATATATATATATATATATATATGTATAAAATTACTATTTGTACATGGTATATTGGGGATACAATGAACTATTGCTACATTTTCCAATTTTGCGTTTCAAATTTTACCATCACGACATACACTGAGAGAAAAAAAAAGGAAAAAAAGCCTGACTACAGTTTTTTAGTTGTAGTAACTGGAGTTTTTATTACATTAGCCAGTTAATTGATTACTGTAGGTAAAACTGTTAGTCACTACAGTCGTAAACTGTAGTGAGTTGGGCTTAAAAACAGCTACGAACGAAGTTGCAGGGTTCACATCTTTTCTCTCAGTTTAGTAACTTTTAAATTAGGAAATAAATATTAAAAAGAATTTGTTCGTCTTTTATTATTGAGTTCACATAAATATTTTAACTTCGTATTGACAAACAACACACGCACTCATACTCTAAATCAATTTTATTTTAAACATTTCAACACACCATCATGTACCATCTTTTGTAGTATTTTTTCGTGTGATTTGTGAGTACAATTTATTAATTACGACTTTTACTATGAAATATAGTAATATTTCTCATTCTTTCATAGCATTGACTTCTATGAATGTAATAAAATATAGCGAAATGGACCTTGTGTCCTCAATTGACTATGAAAAATAGTAATTTCACGTACGAAAATATTAATAATTATATAAAACATAACGTACATAATTATTCTCAGTGTATTAATGTTAATATATTTTGTTTCGCAGGCAGATTATAATAGAAGAATTTTGCGACATATGGAAGATCCTCTATGTTATTGTACAACAGTTAGTAAAGGAGAAGTCGTTGTTATGACTATGAAGATAGCAATGAAGTATTCATTATCTTGGGAGATTGCAACAGACATACTGAAGATGTTTAATTTCGTCTATCGTGATAAGGTCGTGCCACAAACGAAACACAAGCTCTTGAAGATTCCAAAATCTTCTGTACAAGATTTCAAATATCATATATATTGTCCTGCTTGTAAAAGCTACACGACTCAAAAAGACAAACTAAATCCTAGACTAGTTGTTACGTGTGAAAACTGTAATGTAGAAAAAAATGAAAACAGTAGTTCTTTCTTTTTGACGTTAAATTTTAAACAACAATTGAAAAATGTATTACAAAATCCTATCGTTAACGCCAATTTATCATATAGATTTGAAAGAACCAAAATGCACGACAATTGTTTAGAAGACATATACGATGGCGCTGCATACAAATCAATAGCGTCTTCAAAAGAACTACTGGGAAATAGGTGGAATGTCTCATATACATTTAACACGGATGGCTGTCAAGCTGCAAAATCGAGTAAATCATCCATTTGGCCGATTTATGTTATGTTGCACGAATTACCTAAAAATATGCGCAATAAATACAAGCTCTTAGTCGGACTGTGGGTAGACGATTGTGAGCCAAATATGAATTTGTTTTTAAAACCATTTGTTGACGAAGCAAACGAGCTGTCTAGTGTAGGTGTTAAATGGAGACTAAATGAACGCAAACTGATAACGACCAAAGCTTTCCCTATTTGTAGCTGCGTAGATTCGCCTGCAAGATGTAGTATGCTGAACATGAAGCAATACAATGGCATATATGGCTGCACCTTTTGTATGCATCCCACTGAACGTGTTGGTAGATTACGGAAGTATACAATTTCTATTGATATACCACAATCTCGTAACAACGCTAGCATTATTCGAGATATGGAAGCTGCCGCAAGTTCTTGCGAAAGAATAAATGTGAATGGTGTGTGGGGTCCATCGGTACTGATGACATTGAAACATTTCGATCTTGTTGAAGGCATGGTACCTGATTATATGCATTCTGTGTTGTTAGGCGTCATACGGCAACACACAGACACACTGTTAAGTAATCCTGAAGCAGAATATTACATCGGTGATCCAAACACATTGTCTATTATAAATAACAGATTATCGACAATGCGACCGCCAAAATGCATAACACGGTCACCACGATCACTTTCCGACAGACACTTTTGGAAAGCATCTGAATGGCGATCATGGCTTGTCTGGTACTGTTTAATTTGTTTGCGCAACTTAATGCCAGATAAATATTATAAACATCTAAGTTTATTAGTAGTGGCTATAACAACCTGTTTACAACAATGTGTTGAGGTAAATAATTTGAAAACAGTTGATACATTACTTATCAAATATGTCATTGATTTTCAAAAATACTTTGGGAAATCGTCAATGAATTACAATATTCATTTGCTACTGCATCTAACGGATAGTGTGAAAAACTGGGGACCTCTGTGGACACAAAATACCTTTACATTCGAAGACGAAAATAGATTGCTGCTGCAATTAAAAAAAAATCCATACCGCGTCTCAACTGAAATTGCACGAAAATATTTATTTTATAGATCAGTATCAACATATTGTGTAAATTACAATGTATGCGATGAAGTACAACAATATTGCGATAACGTATTCACAAAACGTACAAAATTTTGTGTGCAAGAAGAAGATCATATATTAATTGGAAACGGTAAATATTACCAATTAAACGAAGAAGAACTAGCATGCTTGGACTTAAATGGTATTTGTAAAAGTTATAAGAAAATATTGTATAATAACATTCGATATACCAGTGAAATGTATGCTCGTAATTTAAAACATAATGATTCGGTCGTTGCCATGCGTAATGGAGTAAGAGGAGTGATAACAAATATCATTAATTATACTATAGATAATCGGAGTAAAACTGTTTTATTCATTCGCAAACTGATAATCGACACCACTCCGTACTTTTCCACAAATGATGTAAAAGTACTTCACGTAAAACAATGTCACGCCTATGAAGGTCATTTATTTAAATTCGAACCGTGCGATTTGCGTGGACAATGTATTCTTATGAAAATGAATGATGTATACTACATAAGTGATATACCGCGTGGATGTTTAGGTGATTAATGAATTGTAAGTAATCGAAATCGGCATTGTTAAAGTGTTTCTCGTACGATATCGCATCTTGTAAAAAACATAACAATTACGACGGTCCCTAGCGGCTTTATAGTATCTCTTTGCCATAGTTATAGAATATCGTATTTGTCGAACGTTTGAACACAGTGTTGTATCTCAAAACGCTATGTTCGAAGTATAGTATCTCAACGAGTTCGAGTAGCTTTATAGTATCTTTCCGTAATCATTACAGAGTCTCGTATCTGCCAACCGTCGAATGTAGTATTGTGTCTCAAAACGCTATGTTCGAAGTATAATAACATTAAAACGTTGCGGCAGCGTATATCGTTCCACTAATTTGAGAAAAAGCTGTTGAAACTTTCATTATTGTATTACAAATCATATTATGACAAAACTATATTATTAGCTACGGAAATATAAAAACGATAATTTAATGAGTTAAGTAAAGTGCATTGTAACGTAATATATATTGAACAATCGTGCTAATGCAAAAAAATACTACTTAATCTCAATACTGTCTGTCAAATTGCAATCCTTATCTGGTATTATCATATATCATATTTACATTACCTAATTAGAAATACATGGAACATTTACTTAATAAAAATGATACACCTGGAATTAAGTTGCCCTTTGCAAATAAAACGCGTAAAATGTATGCTGTGCCAAGTTTCTAAGCAGTCACTGGGCACTTGGAATATGCCATTACTTAAACAAATACTGATTGCAATAATTCATATAGACTAACTAACGTAATGCAATAAAATTGTTCGAAGTAACGATTGTTAAAAAATAATAATATTATTTGAAATGTTCGAAAGGAGTCAATATGTGTCGTTAACATACTTTTCGGTATTATTTCTTCTTATAATGTAATTTACACGTATCGTGTAATTATAAATGTATGTTAATATATATGAACAATAAAAGTAAAATTGACGCTAGAATTAAACGTTCGAACGTGTTGTTGACCGATGGCATTTGTGGTAGCGTTCCCGTTACGTAAGTGGAATGCTCCAGACTGAAACCCTTGTTACGTTCTAACAAAGGCATAACAATTGGCGAGGGTCACGCTCTAATAGGACATAAATGTAAAATTAATGTTAATTTAACATTAAGAATTTTGTAAAATCAACGTCAGAATAACGATATTTACGTTAAAGCTCTGAATGTCTGCACTTTTCACGTTAATTTCACGTAAAATTAACGTTAAACACATGTTAAATAACCGTTAAATAAAAGTAAATAATAAACGGTAATAAATGTAAAATTGACTTTATTTTTACTTTTCAATGTAAAAATTTGAAGTTTTTTTAAATTGAAACGTAGTTATTGCTTTAAATATTTTGTTTTTGAAGCACAAATTAAACAAAAAAAAAAGTCAATCCTAACATAGTTTGTTTTTACAAAATTCTTAGTGTTAAATTAACGTTAAATTTACGTTTATGTTCTATTAGGACGATGGGCCTGCTGACACGGATGATCGAAGCCCTCAATATTAGTTTGCTCGAATTATGCGAATAAATGCGAGGATCAAGCTCATACACTGAAAGAAAAAAAAGGGACTGCAACGAAAATGTTGTTGATAAACCCAGAAATCTGTTACGTGCTACTATTAGGGGAGAGTGGGGCACAGCTGGGTAGCTAAGGTTTGATGGCTTCTGGATGGCACAGTTAGGGTATTGCATAATCCTGTTTTATGTTATATTTGAATCATATTTTCAGGTGGTTCGTAAACGAAAACCGAACAGTTTAAAAAATAAAAATAAATTGTCCGTGGGAAACAATGAAGACCAAAATAAAGTTAATCATATAATAAATATATACAAATGTGTAATTCATTGTTAAAAATATACTGCAATTAGTTTAGATATTGTTCCAGTCTGTATTAGTGTCTGTACCATTGTGTTCGACGGAACAATTTACAAGGTATCTTTAACACATTATTTCTTTAAAATGCTTTCGCGATGCAACAATTTTTGAACTACATAAACTTATAAAACAAATTCTATTACTGTGTTAAGATGAATGTTTATTTATAAAAGTACTCTACGCAAAATAGATCTATGTATTTTCAACTTTCGACATTCTGTGCTCCATTTGGGTAATGGGCAATGTATAGTTCAATATAAGCGTAATGTATTGTGGGATATATGCTATGTATATTTCCCATACATTAAGCGCATAAGATTTTTTTACGTCGGTAATTATTTAAATAATAATACGTTTATACATCAAATTTTGTTGCCATAAGGCAACAAAATTTCTTTGTTTTTCACACACTCCTCAGTTACACTCACGCTTCCACACTCGCATTCATACCCGCAAGTGATTCAACGTATGACGACAAGGGGCCTTCCAACATCCTCCTGTTGTCACCTCTCACTCCAATCCACCCCTCTCCTGAACCTGATTTCCCAATCTCTTTTACATAGTTCATCTACCACCGACCTTCCACTCTCCCACATTGTTCCCCTTCTGACATTTAGCCACATTTTCTCAAATATCCTTCCCTTTCCTTATCTAAACTTATCCCAAACTCATCCTGGCGCCCTCTTATTTTTTAAATATATCTTTGAATATTTAGCAATGTTTATTATTAGTCCGATAATAATTTGACAATACTTTAAATGGTGTTCGTCGAATATTATTCAGAATGAAAATTCAATATTTCCAGAATATAATAAAATATTTGCACAATGTTTCAGAATATTTACAGCACATTTTAATATTGACGAAATATTATTCTTGTAATATTTTACTCAATGTTTTGTGCTATTAAGGAAATTCTTTAAAACGTGATTTACTAAAAAACCTTGAAATTATTAAATTAAGTCGAAAAATATTTATGCATGTTTGCAAAATACGAAACAAATTAAAAAAATTATTATTTATCTAAGTTTATATTAATGCAGCAGGCCATACAAACACATCTATATATTATGCAATAAAATGCAATAAAATATGTAGTGGTAAATAGCAGTAAATAATTGCAGAATTCCGACAGAGTTCCGTCAGAGTTTCGACAGAGTTTCGACAGAGTTTCGACAGATACACGATAGAGACACGGCAGAGACGCGACAGAGAATTTTTTCTGTCATCAGTGACGACAGAGTTTTGACAGAAAAACGACAGAGATTTCACTGTCGTTGTCCGATAAGCTTGAGAAATGACAGAGACCACAGAGAAAAATATTTCCACCAGGGACTCCGCATAGCATTAGTAGCATAGAAACAATGTAAAAATCTGAAGGAACTGCGCCAAGTATTTGAATCGCCAATGACAGTATCCGTATAAATTGCGTAACGTATAGCCGAATTTTTCAAATAAATATATTGGTTATTCAGTTAATTTAACGTTGGTACTTAAAAAACCTAGTACACATGGCATAGCGCAGCAATAGGAATGGATTTTTTTCTTCCGGTAATGGTACTGACAAAAAGTTTAATATCTACTTTGCCGATACTTTGATATACTCCGCATAGCATTAGTAGCATAGAAACAATGTAAAAATCTGAAGGAACTGCGCCAAATATTTGATTCGCCAATGACCGTATCCGTAAAAATTGCAAAACGTATAGCCTAATTTTTCAAATAAAAATATTGGTTATTAAGTTAATTGAACGTGCGTTCTTAAAAGACCTAGTACACACGCGACAGCGCAGCAATAGGAATGGATTTTTTTCTTTCGGTAATATTACTGAAAAAAATTAATATCTACTTTGCCGATACTTTAATTTACTTCGCATAGCATTAGTAGCATAGAAACAATGTAAAAATCTGATGGAACTGCTGTAAGTATTTGATTCGCCAATGACCGTATCCGTAAATATTGCGTAACGTAGAGCCGAAATTTGTAAATAAAAATATTGTTAGTTAAGTTAATTTAACGTGCGTACTTAAAAGAACCAGTACACAAGGCATACCGCAGCAATAGCAATGGATTTTTTTCATCCGGTTATGGTACTGCGCCAAGTACTTGAATTGCCAATGACTGTTTTCGTATAAATTGATTTCGAAACACCACCATAAATATAGTCTGTATATATACGATTAGTAGTTGGAACAATGTAAAATTCTAATGCAATTGCACCAATGATTACATAATTTGTAAACCTAGAAACTTATGTTTAAACTTATGTTTCAATAATCAATATAATGTAATGTTTGTGTTATGAGATTGAGTGGTCTTTTTAGATTTATTTAGATAATTTTTTTGAAAAGTATTTTTTATCAAAAAAACATTTGTACGGGAAATTAAAAATAGTAAAATAAATTAATAAATTAACCATTACATTGTAACAATAAAATGTTAATTTTGATATTCAGTCAATGCTAGTTGGCATTCTTGAGTTTTTAAATGAATTTGTAAAAAAAGTTGTATATCATTGTCGATGATTTTGTATATATATATATATACTATATATACTATATATCTATATATATATATATATATTTATATATATATATATACTAAGTATAAATAATATTGTTTATTTTCAACTTTTGTCTGGTTATATATCAAGTTTTCTATTATATATTCAAGATTCTTTAGCTGGAGCTCTATTCTTGAATCTTTTGAATTTTATTCTAGCGGTGATCGCTTGAATGAGAGTGTCAACCGGCAAAGTTGTA
>JABFOW010000340.1:0-12617 GCA_022817725.1 Archaeoteleia sp. ZL-2020 | reverse complement strand
CATGTATTACTAATTTTTGCAACTTATAAAAACTGCTAGGTTACCCTCACTCTGCCTACCACCGTACGCGGCAAGAGGAGACAGAATAGTACTCTGTCTCCTTTTCTCGTGTACGGTGGTAGGCAGAATGAAGGTAACCCCTCACGACCCACAACTCACGATCTAGCATCAGTGGTTGAATCTGTATATGTTAATATCATACATAGTAATTTTTCCTACAGACATTAATAAAAAACAATTTAAACTGTAATAGTTCCCAAACTTATAGGAAATATCGTTGCAGTCAACAGAGTAGCTCATGCTTGTCAATAAAAATGGGAAATTATGACCCATTTTTACCTGCACTGATAAAAATACTTTAAAAATAAACTACCAGTACTGTAAAATGAAATTACACTATAGGTAACTGACAATTACAGATTTTTATGAATATTTTGCAGGCATTCTACGAAATTGCAGAATTTATAGGAAAATACTGCACGTTAGTATATCATTACATAAAATATGTATAATTACTAAACTAATGCAAATTTTTACCGAAATAATGTACTTTTTAAGATACTGAATTTAATGCAATGCGAAATATATTTGATAGCTGAGTGATATATACGCATTCGGTAAGACGGTAATATAGTAGTAAATGTTTCTAAATCTTAAACTGTTGGTTAGTTTTAGGATTAAATTACGTATCTAAAATTTTTCTCTTTAACTCTTATTTACATGTATTCCTTTTAAAAATATTAAATTTTTGTTCTATTGACATATTTTCTTTGTTTATAGTCTATTGTTTTCAAAATAAAGCATTTTTCAATGTTCCGTTCTGTCCCCGATACTCAACATAACCTATAATATAGGCCTGAAGTTCGGGACGTCTCGCGAACTGTCAGCGAGACGATCCTGTCCGTTGGAGCCAGCAGCAGCAGCGGCGAGAATAAGGATATGTGAACGCCACCATTTCATGATTTATTAAATAAATACCTTCCTAATAATATTCCATGTATCCTCATCGAAAAAAATTGTTGAAAACCCACACGACTCTTAAAGTTATTGCATTAGTTAAATTGCAGAACATGATTTTTGACCCCATTCGCACGGATTATTGTTCATAACTTTTTTGTTTACTGTCAATTTGTTACACTTTATAGGTTAGACCAACATGGGTCTTGACATTGCGCGCACAGATTTTTGGATATATCTTTGGCTCTATGGCGTATGTCACGCCAATTCTCTGCTTAAACCTTTTGTAACAATATCCCCGATACAACGCAGTATATCAGCGCCCGCTCTAGCGATTATGTCGCCCCGGACAAAATGTCAAATTGCCGCCCCTTAAGAATATATATATATATTTTTTAAATAAAGGTGCATATTTTTTATTGTCAATAAAAATCAAAGTCAAAAATTGTTAGCCATATAATCTTTTATATTTTAAAAGGCTATTAAAAATGTGCATTATTGCACAATCAATCAAAATGCCATTATTTTGAAAATAAAATAACGTAACATCAACTACGCTAAAATTACAAGAAACTTTGTTTTCTCACTTTCAGTTCTGCAAACTTTTTTATTACATCTTTTAAATTTACTTGATCAGCAATTTCATGCTCAATTGTCAAAATGTCCAAACCAT
Organism: Archaeoteleia sp. ZL-2020; assembly: GCA_022817725.1. Classification (NCBI taxonomy): domain Eukaryota; kingdom Metazoa; phylum Arthropoda; class Insecta; order Hymenoptera; family Scelionidae; genus Archaeoteleia; species Archaeoteleia sp. ZL-2020. The sequence goes on along the minus strand of JABFOW010000340.1, from coordinate 10,987 downwards.
TAAGACGATTTTGTGTAGTAGTCGAACGTAAAAAGTTACTGGACGGAAATTCATACAAAATCATACAAAAAATGTTCAAAAACAAATTGGCATTTTTTAAAAATTTTTATAGAAATTTTTTTTTTAAATATAGGAAGGTAGATCCCCACCAATGTTTGCAGACACATTGGTCGGGGTTCCGCCGACACTCACCTGAATTCGTAGCTCAAAAACTTTAAAAAGTTTCCTAAAACTTGCAATTATCTGAATATTTTTTTACAATTTGAAAGGTCGGTTTCTCTATTTATTCTAGTAATTATTAGTGGCCATTACGACCGACATTCACCTCAAATATTAAGTTGATAATTGTAGAGATTTTTATTATCATCTCTTGCTTCGAATATGATCTATCATTTTCTAGCGTGTGTGTTGCCACATATAACATTATTTTGTTTACATTTTTTCCTTCTCATACTTTAAAAATGGAAAAATTTCAAGTAACTTTTCAATATAATAAAGCATTCTCGTTGCGTCTCAAAGGAATGATGTCAAATGAATAATTATTTCACTATATTAATAAACTTCTTTTTAACTGTTTTTATTCATCGTCTCTACATTAACCACATTTTTTGGCCATCACATTCAAAGTTTTTAGCACGAGGACTCGTTGTTCATTTGTGCTACTCAAATGAACATTTCCACCTCCACGTCCTCTCCAACTGCTAATTCCACGTCCTCTCCATCTGCCGCTTCCACGTCCTCTCCATCTGCCACCTCCACGTCCTCTCCAATTTCCTTTCTCATTACCTCCTGCTCCCCATTTCCTCCCTGGTCCCCATTTCCTCGTCCTCTCCGACTTGCACCTCCGTGTCCGTATTCTTGGCCCCCTCTTCTACTTTCACGTAACCGGTCCAACCTCTCATAAAATTTTTCTTTGACTGGCCTCCTCCTCATTTTATATCCATTCTTCTGTTCGATTTCTTTTTCTGGTTCTGTAACATTTGTTTAAAATTTTTTAATAAGCATATTATCATTTTAAAATTGATACTGATTACAATTATGTGATAATAATATCCGGACATACAGATTGTCCAACAAATTTTGGCTTTTATATATACAGGGTGAGGCATTTAACTTGAGACATTGAAATATCTCGAGAAATACGCATCTTACCGAAAAAATATTTATGACCAGAATGGCGTTGTTGTTGGTGACACTGAGGTCAACTTCATTTTTTTAAATGGAAACCTATACTTTATGCTACAGCATCTATACGATAGATTCTACGATAAAAAAGTAACTTTCGTCCGAAATCTTTTGTTGTCTGACTTTAATTTCCCGAGATATTTAGGGAAATAACTACACATTTTTGGACTAAATATCCTACTAGGAAACCATCAACTGTAGAGAAAAAGTGGAAAAGATAAGAAATGTTTGCTTTTGTTATCAAGTTTTTGGACTCGAACAAATTAACTGATTGACATTAAAAAATTTGATACGAAAGTCTGAAATAATTCTCAAAGCTTTATCATGATAAAGCAAAAATTTTTATCTTTTCCACTTTTTCTCTACAGCTGATAGTTTCCTAGTAGGGTATTTAGTCCAAAAATGTGTAGTTATGTCCCTAAATGTCTCAGGAAAGTCAAGTCAGACAACAAAAGATTTCGGACAAAAGATACTTTTTTTATCGTAGAATCTACCGTATAGATGCCGTTGTAAAAAGTATTGGTTTCCATCTAATAAAATAAAGTTGACCTCAGTGTCAACAACAACAGCGCCATCTATAATGATACAGATAGCGCCATCTTGTGTTCCGCTTTGATACGAACTATTGCAGTCATAAATATTTTTTCGGTACGATGCATATTTCTCGAAATATTTCGATGTCTCAAGTTAAATGCCTCACCCTGTTTGCTAAAAGTGACTATTAAGTATGTGTGATTTATTAATAAATCAAGATAATTGACTATACAACTGGAATTCGCAAAAGCACATTTTAGGGACACCCAGTATTAAATATCATTATGTACTCTTAGCAATGTAAAAATAGTTCACAAACTTTTCTCTTCGCTATCCACCATAGCCTTCTCCATTTTGGAAATCTTCTCTTCCATCTTTCGAAGAGTAACTTTCAGCTTCCGATTTTCATCAGCCAATAGTTTTTCAGCAATATAAATAATTATCCTCATTAATTCTGACGATTACTTCCTGATCAGAAACATACAATTTCCGAAATAGTTTAAAAACTGTTTTAGATAACTTATACACATTTTTGGGTAACGTTTACGACACGACTCGGCAACGTAGAAATGAACGATTTTTAATGCGTTTCAGGATCGTTTAATATACACTATTTGATATTTTCTTACTATTAAAGTATGTGTAGATGCTTACTTTCATTATAGTCAGGACCGACGTCCATGGTTTCATCGTCGCCGAACAATAAATCCTCATTTAGTTCCTGCAAATTACATATTTATTATTATACGGGTCATTAAGGAATTGTAATGCATTCGTTAATCGTTAACATCGATGTCAAATATCAATACACTACGTTGTTGTACAGTCAATGCATCCCTAATAACACACGATATTCCCTCAATATATATGGTCTACTTGAATGTCAGCGTCGACTCAGGTAGGGAGTCAAATAGCTCATATAGCCATATAATAATACGACTGATCTGGCCAAGTGGTTAAGTGCCATACTTCATGATATGAAGATGTCGGGTTCAAGAACTGTTGGCGACATTATTTTTTAAAACTTCATTTATGTATTTATTATGTTATATTTATACGAAAAATATTAATTTACAGAGGTGAAATAAACCAACCCTTTTATTCGTAACCCTTTTTTTGCTACATGCCATATTATTTATTTCTATTCTTGAAAATGGTTCCGAATTTGGGACCGAAACGTCGTCTTTTATTATTATTATTATTCACTTTTTGTTACTTTGCTTTTATATATGTTTATTCAATGTATTATTTCTACTTTTACTTTGTTTTCATTTTAATTTTATTTACTCTATGTAGAATAATACATTGATATTATTTTGTCTGTTTTTGACCGAATCTTTTTAAAATTAAAATAAAATGTTGTATTTATTGAATCTAAAATGTTTTAATAATGATTTTACATAGCAGAATATGAAATGTTTTATGTAATGAATTTTTTAAATGTTTTATAGTTATTTTATATATTAGAAATGAAATGTTTTATTTTTTAAAATTGTTTTAAATGCTGAATTTATTTACTGATATCTGAATTACTAAAATAAAATATTTTATTATACATTATTTTTATTGTATTAAAGTTATGGTTTAAAGATATTAGTGATAATAGTAGTTTCTCTGGGTTTGAATACAAATTGTTTAATATTGAAATGGTTGATATTAATAATGAAAGTTATGCACACAGAAAAAAATTTGGTTATCGCAAACAAATTTTGGTTCGGTGAACCAAATCCTATGGTTAAATAATGACCAACCAAATTGTTGGTTAACGTAACTACAAAATTTGGTTACGGATATTTGGTTCAGAAAAACCAAGAAATAGATTTCTCTAAAACGAAAAAATGATTCTGTTAACCCAATAAAAATTTTCGGAGAATAATATAATTTATTTATCTGTTATGCATTTTATGTGTTGAACATTTTTTCGTACACCCATCTACTTACCTACTACCTAAGCCACCTATACGTTGGGTTCTTATTTCCTGTTTATACCTTAAAGCTTGTAATTTCGGAAAACAAAACTTTTTGTTTAAGGTTACCAAATAAGGGTAACAAATTTTTTGGTTCCGCTAAGCAAGCAAAATATTGGATTTAATATTGCAGACAAAATATTTGGTTGTCTGTAACAAATATTTTGATTCTACTAAAGAAAATATGTCAACCAAACTTTTTGATAGCGGTTGCTAAATCTTTTCTGTCAGTGTACGTAAGAATGGGTTATAATGGGTTTATTACATTGAAAGAATGATGTTAAAATCGTTTCGTTAATTTTTAATGAAGTTACAATTATTGTATTGACATAATTTTGAAGTTATTTTAAGATTGGATTATTTATAATTTTCGATAATATTAAATTCTTTCTTAAAAGCGTCTTTGTGTGTAATCTTTTATTGCCCTTTATCTCAGAAGGGAAAAATGTTTGAATCACGTTAAGGTAGTCCTACGACGTTCAAATCTTCGGATTCCCGCCAAAACCCGTTTTTCTTCAATTACGTGAATTTGAATTATATGATATGTGATATTTTTTCATGAAAATGTACCATTCCATTATTTGTTGTGTTTGAAAGATTTTAAATCAAATTTGAAGCATATTCATTGTTTTTTGAATGCGTGAAAAAAGTTTCAAACAAAAGTCAATTCGAGGGGGACCTCTAATGGCTCAGTCAAAATTTTGTTTTGATGGATGTTTGGAGGTCAAATGAATGTCAACGCCGTTTTTTGAAATGAAAACCCATATTCTGTATTACAGACTCGTATTCTACGAGAAAACTTTTGTAGGAAACATTATTGTCTAAAATCTTAATTTTTTAAGATATGTAGGCCTAAAACTAAAAAAAGATCAATATTTTTATTATTTTCTTTTTTTACCAACTTTTTCATCAAGTTGATAACAAGTTCTTTATCATTAGAAACGAACATTTTTTTTCTCTTATTATTTTAAATTATTAAATTATTAAACAGTTTGTTATTGATTGATTTGACTACCGTCGACATCAGCGCAACCCAATGTGCATCACGTGGAGGTTGCCAATCGGTTTTGCACATCGTAGCCCGGAAAAAGGCTTTTTCAAAATCTTTTTCGCTTTCAGACTAAATGCTCAAACCTTTCACCGTTCTCTTGTATGCATATTTTCAATCTTCTGGTAAAAGCGTTGACTGTTGAATTTAACACCTCTTGTGGAATGGCGGCACATGCTTCTCGAATACGCTGTTTCATATTATCACGTGTCGTTGGTTCTTCTTGATAAACAATCCCTTTTAAAAACCCCCATAAATAATAATCTGGAGAGGTAAGATCTGGAGATCTTAGTGGCCATTTTATTGAACCTCCACGACCTATCCATTTACCAGGATATCGTAGAACCAAAAATCTCCCTACGACAAGTGCAAAATGTGGAGGTGCTCCATCCTGCTGGAACCACATTCTCTGTCGAGTATTTAGATTTAAATCCTTCATGAGTTGTAGTAATTCATTTTGTAAAAAATGCAAATATGCAACCCCTGTAATGTTCACATCAAAAAAGTATGGACCAACTACAAGACCATCGACAATTCCTCACCATACGTGAACTTTCCATACATTTTGATTGTCAACATGCCGCATCCAACGTGGAATATTCTGCGAATAATAATGGCTGTCGTGGCGATTGACACTCCCATTGCTCTTGAATGTAGACTCATCACTGAACATAACGTAAGAAAAAATCGTGGATCTGTCAAAATTTGCTGCAATGCCCACCTACAAAATGTTACTCGAGCTCCCCTATTACAATCGAGTATTTCAATATACCTGCTATAAATAATCATTATATCGGCGATCTCATTAGGCGAATAATCTGCCATCTCAAATGAAAATTATATGCACCTGTACGACATGAAATATTACGCCGAATGATGATTGACGCGGTTCTTAATTTATAAAGAAAGCAATTTTCGTAAACATTATCGGTTTTCCTTAAATTAGAAGTTCCAAGAATATGAAGAGAAACAATTAGTTTTGTTTTGGAAGTTTTGAATAACGCGTTTTGAAGACGCGAGTTTGATACCCCGAAAATGAAAAAAAAACATCTTTTGTCTCTTACATTCTTTTATCAAAGCTGATTAGATTTGATTTAAAAATCATTTAATATCGATCTTTTTTTAGTTTTAAGCCTTCTTATCTTAAAAAAATTAGAGTTTAGCAAACATTTTTTTACAAAAGTTACGTACTTTTTCTCGTAGAATACGAATCTGTAATACAAAATATGGGTTTTCATTTGAAAAAACGCACTTGACCTCCAAACCTCGAAATTATGCATCTTTTGTTTGTGGCCACCTGTTCAAAATATTGGCCTGATAATAAAATAATAAATAAAAATATAAAATAAAATATTTTAACATTTTTCGTTTAAATATAACATAATAAATACATAAATGAAGTTTTAAAAAATAATGTCGCCAACAGTTCTTGAACCCGACATCTTCATATCATGAAGTATGGCACTTAACCACTTGGCCAGATCAGTCGTATTAGTATATGGCTATTTGAGCTATTTGACTCCCTACCTGAGTCGACGCTGACATTCAAGTAGACCCTATAGTCATACATTAATAACAACTGCTCTGGCCAAGTGGTGAAATGCCTTAATTCATAGTATGAAAATGCAGTGTTCAAGAACCGTTGGCGGCGAAATTTTTTTATACTTTTTTACTTTTATAAAAACAATTTATTTTATATTTTTATTTATTATTTTATTATTATTTTATTTAAATGCATGTCCTATATCGCTGGGATATAGAAATTACGGACATTAGATATTGCCCTGATATTGCTTCGATATTCCGAGGATATCATGTGTTAGTAGGGAATCAATAAGATATTAATATTACAAAATGTCGTTACAATATCATCGAATATCGACGCAATATCAAAATCCGATATCGCTTCAGCATCGAAAAAACGGATACAAACAAAAAAACAGATAACGCCCCGATATTGGCGATCTCGGTCGAATATATTCCAATATCGTAAATCGATATTAACGGTATATCGACCCGATATTGTTGATCGAATTATGATATTGAGGGAATATCGTGTGTTATTAGGGATCCATTGACTGTACAACAACGTAGTGTATTGATATTTGACATCGATGTTAACGATTAACGAATGCATTACAATTCCTTAATGATCCGTATAATAATAAATATGTAATTTGCAGGAACTAAATGAGGATTTATTGTTCGGCGACGATGAAACCATGGACGTCGGTCCTGACTATAATGAAAGTAAGCATCTACACATACTTTAATAGTAAGAAAATATCAAATAGTGTATATTAAACGATCCTGAAACGCATTAAAAATCGTTCATTTCTACGTTGCCGAGTCGTGTCGTAAACGTTACCCAAAAATGTGTATAAGTTATCTAAAACAGTTTTTAAACTATTTCGGAAATTGTATGTTTCTGATCAGGAAGTAATCGTCAGAATTAATGAGGATAATTATTTATATTGCTGAAAAACTATTGGCTGATGAAAATCGGAAGCTGAAAGTTACTCTTCGAAAGATGGAAGAGAAGATTTCCAAAATGGAGAAGGCTATGGTGGATAGCGAAGAGAAAAGTTTGTGAACTATTTTTACATTGCTAAGAGTACATAATGATATTTAATACTGGGTGTCCCTAAAATGTGCTTTTGCGAATTCCAGTTGTATAGTCAATTATCTTGATTTATTAATAAATCACACATACTTAATAGTCACTTTTAGCAAACAGGGTGAGGCATTTAACTTGAGACATCGAAATATTTCGAGAAATATGCATCGTACCGAAAAAATATTTATGACTGCAATAGTTCGTATCAAAGCGGAACACAAGATGGCGCTATCTGTATCATTATAGATGGCGCTGTTGTTGTTGACACTGAGGTCAACTTTATTTTATTAGATGGAAACCAATACTTTTTACAACGGCATCTATACGGTAGATTCTACGATAAAAAAAGTATCTTTTGTCCGAAATCTTTTGTTGTCTGACTTGACTTTCCTGAGACATTTAGGGACATAACTACACATTTTTGGACTAAATACCCTACTAGGAAACTATCAGCTGTAGAGAAAAAGTGGAAAAGATAAAAATTTTTGCTTTATCATGATAAAGCTTTGAGAATTATTTCAGACTTTCGTATCAAATTTTTTAATGTCAATCAGTTAATTTGTTCGAGTCCAAAAACTTGATAACAAAAGCAAACATTTCTTATCTTTTCCACTTTTTCTCTACAGTTGATGGTTTCCTAGTAGGATATTTAGTCCAAAAATGTGTAGTTATTTCCCTAAATATCTCGGGAAATTAAAGTCAGACAACAAAAGATTTCGGACGAAAGTTACTTTTTTATCGTAGAATCTATCGTATAGATGCTGTAGCATAAAGTATAGGTTTCCATTTAAAAAAATGAAGTTGACCTCAGTGTCACCAACAACAACGCCATTCTGGTCATAAATATTTTTTCGGTAAGATGCGTATTTCTCGAGATATTTCAATGTCTCAAGTTAAATGCCTCACCCTGTATATATAAAAGCCAAAATTTGTTGGACAATCTGTATGTCCGGATATTATTATCACATAATTGTAATCAGTATCAATTTTAAAATGATAATATGCTTATTAAAAAATTTTAAACAAATGTTACAGAACCAGAAAAAGAAATCGAACAGAAGAATGGATATAAAATGAGGAGGAGGCCAGTCAAAGAAAAATTTTATGAGAGGTTGGACCGGTTACGTGAAAGTAGAAGAGGGGGCCAAGAATACGGACACGGAGGTGCAAGTCGGAGAGGACGAGGAAATGGGGACCAGGGAGGAAATGGGGAGCAGGAGGTAATGAGAAAGGAAATTGGAGAGGACGTGGAGGTGGCAGATGGAGAGGACGTGGAAGCGGCAGATGGAGAGGACGTGGAATTAGCAGTTGGAGAGGACGTGGAGGTGGAAATGTTCATTTGAGTAGCACAAATGAACAACGAGTCCTCGTGCTAAAAACTTTGAATGTGATGGCCAAAAAATGTGGTTAATGTAGAGACGATGAATAAAAACAGTTAAAAAGAAGTTTATTAATATAGTGAAATAATTATTCATTTGACATCATTCCTTTGAGACGCAACGAGAATGCTTTATTATATTGAAAAGTTACTTGAAATTTTTCCATTTTTAAAGTATGAGAAGGAAAAAATGTAAACAAAATAATGTTATATGTGGCAACACACACGCTAGAAAATGATAGATCATATTCGAAGCAAGAGATGATAATAAAAATCTCTACAATTATCAACTTAATATTTGAGGTGAATGTCGGTCGTAATGGCCACTAATAATTACTAGAATAAATAGAGAAACCGACCTTTCAAATTGTAAAAAAATATTCAGATAATTGCAAGTTTTAGGAAACTTTTTAAAGTTTTTGAGCTACGAATTCAGGTGAGTGTCGGCGGAACCCCGACCAATGTGTCTGCAAACATTGGTGGGGATCTACCTTCCTATATTTAAAAAAAAAATTTCTATAAAAATTTTTAAAAAATGCCAATTTGTTTTTGAACATTTTTTGTATGATTTTGTATGAATTTCCGTCCAGTAACTTTTTACGTTCGACTACTACACAAAATCGTCTTAATGGTTTGGACATTTTGACAATTGAGCATGAAATTGCTGATCAAGTAAATTTAAAAGATGTAATAAAAAAGTTTGCAGAACTGAAAGTGAGAAAACAAAGTTTCTTGTAATTTTAGCGTAGTTGATGTTACGTTATTTTATTTTCAAAATAATGGCATTTTGATTGATTGTGCAATAATGCACATTTTTAATAGCCTTTTAAAATATAAAAGATTATATGGCTAACAATTTTTGACTTTGATTTTTATTGACAATAAAAAATATGCACCTTTATTTAAAAAATATATATATATATTCTTAAGGGGCGGCAATTTGACATTTTGTCCGGGGCGACATAATCGCTAGAGCGGGCGCTGATATACTGCGTTGTATCGGGGATATTGTTACAAAAGGTTTAAGCAGAGAATTGGCGTGACATACGCCATAGAGCCAAAGATATATCCAAAAATCTGTGCGCGCAATGTCAAGACCCATGTTGGTCTAACCTATAAAGTGTAACAAATTGACAGTAAACAAAAAAGTTATGAACAATAATCCGTGCGAATGGGGTCAAAAATCATGTTCTGCAATTTAACTAATGCAATAACTTTAAGAGTCGTGTGGGTTTTCAACAATTTTTTTCGATGAGGATACATGGAATATTATTAGGAAGGTATTTATTTAATAAATCATGAAATGGTGGCGTTCACATATCCTTATTCTCGCCGCTGCTGCTGCTGGCTCCAACGGACAGGATCGTCTCGCTGACAGTTCGCGAGACGTCCCGAACTTCAGGCCTATATTATAGGTTATGTTGAGTATCGGGGACAGAACGGAACATTGAAAAATGCTTTATTTTGAAAACAATAGACTATAAACAAAGAAAATATGTCAATAGAACAAAAATTTAATATTTTTAAAAGGAATACATGTAAATAAGAGTTAAAGAGAAAAATTTTAGATACGTAATTTAATCCTAAAACTAACCAACAGTTTAAGATTTAGAAACATTTACTACTATATTACCGTCTTACCGAATGCGTATATATCACTCAGCTATCAAATATATTTCGCATTGCATTAAATTCAGTATCTTAAAAAGTACATTATTTCGGTAAAAATTTGCATTAGTTTAGTAATTATACATATTTTATGTAATGATATACTAACGTGCAGTATTTTCCTATAAATTCTGCAATTTCGTAGAATGCCTGCAAAATATTCATAAAAATCTGTAATTGTCAGTTACCTATAGTGTAATTTCATTTTACAGTACTGGTAGTTTATTTTTAAAGTATTTTTATCAGTGCAGGTAAAAATGGGTCATAATTTCCCATTTTTATTGACAAGCATGAGCTACTCTGTTGACTGCAACGATATTTCCTATAAGTTTGGGAACTATTACAGTTTAAATTGTTTTTTATTAATGTCTGTAGGAAAAATTACTATGTATGATATTAACATATACAGATTCAACCACTGATGCTAGATCGTGAGTTGTGGGTCGTGAGGGGTTACCTTCATTCTGCCTACCACCGTACACGAGAAAAGGAGACAGAGTACTATTCTGTCTCCTCTTGCCGCGTACGGTGGTAGGCAGAGTGAGGGTAACCTAGCAGTTTTTATAAGTTGCAAAAATTAGTAATACATG
>JABFOW010000339.1:0-12623 GCA_022817725.1 Archaeoteleia sp. ZL-2020 | reverse complement strand
GCTCCAGAAATAACAAACTCTATCATATTATTTATTTTATTACGGAAATGAATATGTACAGTCTTCTGTCTCTGGACACGCTTCTTAGAAAGTCAGTCGTCTTTTTTTAGATGTCGAAGCGTCATTCACATTTGCCTGTCAAATCATCTTACTGGTGCACTTTTGATTACTATTTATAACGACACAAAATATAATAAACCTATTTACAGTCGAATAAATACGAAATTTCTATTTATAAATAAATATTCCACGTTGTTAACTAAATATGTGTATAAACCATCGCAAAAATAAGATATGAAATAAAAGTTGAATTGTCTTAAATTTCCAACCATTAAAATCTTCACTTAAACAAATGTACCTTAAATAATCGTATTTAAAGCGAATTAATCCAAATTCGCTACCTGTTAAAATCTCCCAACTCCCAATTCTATGTTTCCATACATTTGATTATTTTCTCTTATTTTCCATTCAATCAAAAACATTGCAAAACTATTACAATGTTATCAAAAGATGTCGCAATATATACCATTGCTCTTAAGAACTACAGATTCTGCCAAAAGTTTTGGCAACAAAGACAGGAGGGCAGGTAGAAAGAGAATGAAACATATTAAAAGGCTCAAAGCGTCCCGGCTGGTAAGACTCTCAAATAAATACGAATCATGATCCATTTTACAGAAATCATTCCAATACAACAACAACAAACAAGCACGCAAATCTCGAAACAATTACAACACACATCGGTAAACATACATATCAGAAGACAACCGATACTTCAACGACTTTGTATCCGAATTGGCACACATTACCTGCAAGAACAGCATGAAGCAGACCCACTGATAGTACCTATACTCTTTCCTCTCCGAGTCCGGGTACGCTTTAGAATTGGCAACACCTGGAAAAGGCACTTCGGATCCCTCTTTTTTCCTATAAGCGGCAGTGATCGTGTACGTGCTGTGGATCCAGCAGTACGTATTCAGCACGTCTTCCGGCAGATCCTTGCTGTGAATGCAATCAATCGGATTGCCGACATACTGCCTCGTCGTAACGATAAGCGAGAACGCAATCAGCAATATCACAGTTAGACTATAATGTAGTCTGAAGACGGGCGTGTCGATGTGAATGTGGGAGATCTTAATGAGGCTTTTTAAACCGCGAAATATGTCCAACATCTTCGATAGGAAGAGGCGACTCCCTCCTCATTTGCTCGAGTCAGGGCCCTACCTTCGCGTCAGGTACATCGCGGTACAGAAGATTCGAGTCCCTGTCAACGATCGATGGTCCTTCCTTAGGCAGTTCCTTCGACCTGGTCGATGGATCTGTCGTGGCGTGTCCCGGTATCCCTAACTTTAACATTCTTCCTTTTCCTCGTTTCAAATGATATATTTAAATGAAACTTGGTAAATCGGAAACAACATCTCCAAATTTGGGTACTCGTTTTTTCTAAACTTTCCCGCTTCCTTCCAGAATTTGTTCTTCCAGCATGTCAACCGTATCTCTTGTCGTGTCCCCAAAACAACGAATCCGCGCTTGTCATCCCGAAGCACCGTCGCGTGCAAACACTCTTGGCACTGACTGATTTGAGAATGTGACGAGACGCGAAGAAACGCCGGCGAAACACACTTGGCAGGCAGCCCCTCTTGGCGCAGCCCCGACAAAGGGAAAATTGTCAAATTGTCGCTGGTGGGAAACGGCCGCGTAGTCGCTCGATCACTGCCGTGCTTTCTCGACGCGGGGATCGTCTTTGGAGAAATCCGCGAAAAGAGACTATCAAAGTTGGAGGCTCTTTCCGGTGGCGCGTTGTCTCGAAGACCCCCAGGTGGACCCCGTCCGACGATGCAGCTGGATGCCCGACGGTTTTGTAATTTTGTTTGATGTACGTGCCATTCTATTTTAGCGTTTACGCGTACAACTGCACTTTGCTACCAGCGGGACCAAGCGAGCAAACGCCAGCGCGGTAATGCGTGTGGACAAAATACAGAAATAGAGCTACTTGCTTCTCTCTCTTTCTTTCTTTGAACCCCTTCCTCTAACGTTTGTCCCTTATGTACGTATATCGTCCTAAGATTTCAATTAAAATAAACATCAGGAATGATAATAGGAGTTATTTTGATACCAAAAATTGTTAGTCCGTTAACGGTCGCGCAAAAAGATGATCGCTTTTAATTTTAATTCGCTAATACACTGAGAAAAACAATTTTGTTTAATTAACAAAAATGGTTTCTTAATACAACGAAACATTTTTGTTGAATTTGATTAACTCAACGAAATATTTCAAAAGTCCAACAAAATGTTTGGACGAACTAACAAAACGGTTTGTTGATTCAACAAATCATTTTGTTAACTATAGAAGAAGAATATATTTTATTGAATCAACCATAGTGTTATTTGGCTTAACAAAACTGTTTTCGGAATGTAGTTTTGCAAAAAATTGAACATATTTTTCAGGACTGTTTCCCGATTAACAATAATTGTCAGTAAATTGTACGTTGAACAACGGAATATGATTTAAAATTAATATTGATTATTATTTGTAATTTGAATGAAGAAGAATTTTGCATATTTAGTTATATGTCCAGTTACTCGATCAAGGTTAGTCTAACAAAGCATGTACAAAATATATTGCTTTTGTACATAATCGTTTTGCTATTTCAATGAAATTATTTTTGTTCTTCAGAAAATCTTTTGTTTAAATAATATAATTTATTCGTTTAAATGTCCCTGGAAATCTTTTCTGAACCACATGAAAAATATATGAACAGGCAAATTGTAAAAGTTTAGCAACAAAAGCGTTTCGTCGATTTTCAAGAGTTATGTCTTAATTTTGAAAAACGAAGTTTCGAATTATCCTGACAATTTAATTAAAAACAATATATTAATACGACGTTTATAACAAAAGTTTAATACTTGTTCAATACCTTATTCTTTATAACAATAAAGTTAAACATATACGTGATTTTCAATAATTAAATATCAACCAAACTATCGCACGTAAATAAGCTTAAGAATTTACAAGCTCAAAATACCATAGTCATTCTGGATTTTTATTCTTAAGGCATGATAAAAAAGTACACGAATAAAAATATCAACATAAGTATCGCCGTAAAAGTTTCATGCCTAAATAATTAGCGTAAACTCGTAAACTATAAATTTGGATGGAGCGTGATATATATGTTTTAATATATATTTTAGAAATTAAGAAATACGTAGATTCATTGATAATTAATTTAATCAATTTTTACAACTTTATTGTATTTTAAATGGCAAACCAAACAAAAAATCAATTCATCAATTGGTATTTTGTAAATAATTGGTACTTAATATATTATTGTATTGATTTATTTTGATTTACGTATTAAGTTATTATTAAAAAATTTATTTTAATAAAAAAGCTTGGACACTTAACAATTGACAATAAATCAATTGTATCGATGAAACAAAATCTGAATATAACTATAATTTATTACTAAAGTGGTAAAAAATATATCATATAATCTTTCTAAGACCAATACGAGCCTCAAAATATAAGAATTGTAATAATATTATTTATTTATGAAGACCAAAAAAATAACGTTAATAAAAATAATAATGTTAAGCTAAGTATATACTAACGGTAATATATTTTCTTGTACTAACAACACTTTTTGTGAACTAAGCAAAACTTTTTACGAATCAATAAAATCAGGTTAACAAAACATTTTTTTGCCTATAACTATTTTCAACATAGGAAGTTTTATATTTAAATGCTATTTGCCAAAATATATAATAAATATGTTTTAATATACAATTTAAATATGAGAAAAAACTAAATAAATATTTTTAACAATTAATAAATGTGTAACATAAATTGTTCAGAATTTATGTTTAATTTTGGATATATAAAACACAAAATTTGTCAAATGATACTATATCACACTGTTAATACTTTTTTTTATGATTAACAAAATAATATATATCCAAAACATCATATAAATGTAAATATAATGTGTGCATGTGTCTTATGTCTTCTTTTAATGTTTGCAGATCTCCTCTATCTGATGGAGACATTCAGAAGAATTCGTAGAGGACGTCGTACTACCTCCAAGAGGCATCGAGTACTTCACCACCAACGAGGAATGAAAGGGTTAAAACATGTCTGCGACACAATGCCCTGACCATGCTAACCGTTGGTGGTGTTGTGGGAGGTATCGTTTTGGGACTTTCATTAAGAAGTGCTCGGGAAAAATGGTCAGAACGAGAAATCATGTACGTCAATTACGTAGGAGAACTTTTCCTCAGAATGCTGAAGGGCTTGATTTTGCCTTTAATCATGTCCAGCTTGATTTCGGCCATTGGAAGCCTCGATCTATCCCTCAGTGGCAGGATTGGAGCCAGGGCTATTGCGTATTATATGATTACGACTGTCAGTGCAGTTATACTAGGCAAGGAAATAAATTTCATAAATGTTTTTAATTTAAACGTTGATGTAATTTATAACGTTATTGCAATAGTTAACTAAGGTTTGTTTCAATTGCTGTGTTTGTTTCAAGTTTCAATGTTTGTTTCAAGTTCAAAAAATTTACATTTAAAAACTTTTTAACATGAGAAAGATTTGTAACAAACATAAATCTGAGGATCTTAGTTCTTTAAGTAACTGTAACATTTTAAATATTCATACAAATAGTTAATATTTTAAAATACTGGCACTCTAAGCGGATTCGTCTTGAGTTAAGCGGATCTTGTGCACATCTCTTAGAGTGCGGAAACTTTATACAAGCAGCATTTTGAAGAATAGAATTTTGAAAATTTGTAAGACATTAGAAAATACAAATTTAAAAACTTTTAGTGAGGAAGATTGATAAGAACCTAAGTATTATGAAAATATGCCAAATTGTAGAAACTTTAAATCTTATTTAAAATTTGAATATTTGTAAATTTGAGGAGTTCATTTTTGTTATGCGTTTTTAAATATTTTAAGGATTTAAAATACAATTTAATATTTTGAGAAAATTGGTATTATTACTAAAAAAATTTGTCTATTGTTACTATAACTTCAGCCACATCTATTTGAAGTATATTTAAAGTTGTCAACATTTTGATCTGTTTATTACCAATTGTCCCTCATTTTGTATTAACTATTTATAACAAAATTAATCAATTGCTTTTTGTATTATAAGATTATGCAATTTGTTAAAGAAAGTGTATAATTATTAATAAATTTAAAATTAGCGTTTCATATAACTTTTTGCTCGTTGTACCAAATTATGGACGAGAAATGGAAGAGTACGACTTTTTATATTATATCTGTGTTCATCTTGTTTTTCATGTCTTGTTTTAATCTCTATTGACCTGAAAATATATTTTTTACTGCAACTGATTCTAACATTATAAAAGAGAAGATTGGAGATGGATTCTTTGTACGTTACAGTTTATAGTTTGTCGGTTAATAAGAACAGTAATAAACGTTTTAATTAAAATGTGCATTGACTGAAGTTAATTGTCAATTGTAACTTGCGATATTAACGACGGAATTAAACTTGATTTATATCGTCCGTTTCTAAATAGAATAGAAAAGTGCAAATAGATTGCTTTATAATGTGAAGTAAATACGCATTTATTATAATATAAAAAAGAAATGAACATATATGTCTGTTCAGTGACAAATATGCCATAACAATTTTTAAATTACTTATGAAAAATAAAACAAAAGATGACAACTTTTTAGATATTCAATTTATAAGAAGTAAAGACTTTTTTCAAACAAATGAGAAAGAACATTAATACATGTTAATTGATTACAATTATCCAGTACATTTTATACACAAATATGCAAACAATAGATAAGAAACAATTAAATATGTAGTAAAATGATAGTCGGATGAAATCATAATATTCAATACTAAAACATAAAATTAATTCCATTTTAAAATACCATTATATATTCATACATAAAATGCCATTATAAACAGTGAGAAATGGATTTTATTACGTAGAAGCTTCTATATCGACCACAAAATATAGAAACTATATGAATATGAAAATACATTTCTCAACCAAAACGAACGAATATTAATTTTTGTAATTAATGGCTATGAATAATTGATCACAAATTTGTAATTTAATGAAGAACATAAATATATGTATACTGTGATAATACTATTGTTAATAGAGTTGTTTATTTTATTGCAAATTCACTTTAAAGTTATTAGTTAATTAGCGTATATAATTGTGACAATAAACTAATGCAATTTGATTTTACGCAGGTATCATTTTGGTGATTACCATACAACCTGGTAGAAACAGCAAAGTTGATGAGCAACCTGCTGTTTCAAGAAACGTCACTACGATTGACACATTAATGGATCTAGTGAGAAACATGTTTCCACCTAACATTGTTCAGGCCTGCATTTCACAACACAGGACTGTGCCGGTCAAACTAAAGAATCATACTTCTGGTAAGATATATGTGATGGAAAGTGAATGCCATTGACAATTATTTTACAAATCGTAAATAATTAAAAAACATTCCCAAAAATAGGAGGATTCTTTAACTCATCAATTCTTAATAATTCCAGCAATGACTTAGTATTTTTAACATATTGTAATATGCATAACAGATTTGGCCTACAAATACTTGTCTTAAACTATAAGTAATATTTCTCTTACACTTTTTAAATTTAAGAATATAAATGTAAATATGCTATATGACTAACCGCAATTTATTTTGTTTTAATGACCATAAATTATTAGTCATGAGTCTGTAACGTGACTCTTACTCGATTGTCATTTGACTGATTATATCACAAGCACCATTTAGATTAATAAAATTGTTTTTATTAATGTATTTATATTTCAGAATGAACAAGTAAATTAAAGTTAAATTAAGTAATTGTGGTGCAGTTATAAAATATCATTAATGTCTCAGGAAGAATAATTTACATTTAAAAAATGTAATTTAAAAAATTTAACATTCTCTTAAGGAATTTTTGATACCGATAAGGAGAACTACGTTACCAACTGTAATATGTAAAATGATTGATTATTAAATTATAATTTCGAGGTTTCTATTAACGCACAATATTATAAGTGATGTAAAATACATTTGTTATAGTCGATAATGTAGAAATCTGTCGATACTTAGCATTCTCTTAAAAGCCTATTGTCTTTTGCACCAACAAATCTGAAATTCATAATTTTATTGTGTATTCATAATTTTATTGTTATATGTATTAGATGACATATTGACGTGGAGTATCACGAGCGAGCAAGCATCCGGGAGCAATATTTTGGGTCTCGTTGTCTTTTCAACAGTTTTGGGAATTACTTTGGGCAAGATGAATCAAGACGGAAAACCTCTGCTCAGCTTTTTCGAGGCTCTATCTTCTGCCATGATGATCATAACCAATTGGGTTGTTTGGTAAAGTATTTAAATATTCATTAACAAATATGGCGAATTTAATGTCGGTTATTATGGACAATAAAACAATATTTAATTATTTTAATTGCAACAGACGGATCAATTTCTACTCGATTGGAAATTGAAACAAACATTTATTAACTTAAAATCTAAACCTTAATTACTTAGGGTTTTAGAAGATTTTAATAAAAATCGAATCGTAGAAATGTAATAATTAAATGTTATTATGTTGTCTATAATGGTCAAGATTAAATTGAATGGAAATTTTTATGAATTTAATTATTTAATAACTTATTTTTTCAAAATGATATATATTTTACACTTTAAGAATATTTTTTTAAATAGGTTATCTCCTCTTGGGGTACTTTTCTTGGTAGCTTCCAAGATCACGGAAATGGAATCATTAGACGTCATCGTCAGCCAACTAGGAATGTATTTTTTGACAGTATTAATGGGTCTCTGTATACATGGCTTCGTCATATTACCGCTGCTATACTTCCTCATTACGAAAAAAAGTCCTATGTCTTACGTATCCAACATGGCACAGGCTCTGGCTACCGCTTTTGGCACATCTTCTAGTTCTGCTACACTTCCTATTGCTATCGGTTGTCTCGAGGATAGGAATGGCGTTGATCCCAGAGTAGCCAGATTCGTAATGCCGATAGGTGCCACGATCAACATGGACGGCACAGCGCTTTATGAAGCAGTGGCTGCTATTTTCATTGCGCAAGTTCGCAATTATCCTTTAAGTTTTGGACAGCTCGTTGCCATAAGGTACATTATTTTAGGATTATTTAGGATTATGTATACATTTATTAAATTCCTGAATGGAAGAAACAATTTAACACATTATCAAAATGTAGCGACAAAGATAATAAGAAGTAGTAAAATAATTGTTTATTAAAACAGGAACATTATGCACTAGTTGAGTGCAATGACATCGTGCGTACAACAAATAGACAAACAAGAAGTATGAAAGCAATTCAGAGATGTTTTATACAAAATTGAATAATATCGATTGCAAAATTAAGCTTGAAAATTACAAAAATATAACTGTCGAACCATCGCAAAGATTAAATAAATACGGTTTCAATTCATTTGACTAAATTCTTTAAGCGGTTTCTGAAAGGGGCAAAATTAGATTCATGAAACTATTATTTTTATGGTTTTCTTACAATTTTGGAATTGGATAATTTGTTTCGAAAAATGAATATCATTAATAGATGTATTTACATCACTAATTATTTTGTATTAAATTATTACTATCATAAATAATGTTACAATTCAATTTTGTTACATTAAATTTTATCATTAAATTACAATCATAAATATATTCTTTTTGCCTTATTTGTGCAAGTTTAGTTTTTTTATTCCAAACACAATTTTACATTGTAATTTTGAAAATTGTATGAATATAACGTTTTTATTGAATCTTATATATTTTCATAGTTAGATACTAAATTACGAGCATGAAAATTGGCATTAAATTATGAATGAACTAGATACTTTATTAATAATTATTTGAAAATTTATAAAAATTTATGCATGAAATTGTTTTACAAATTTTTTTAAAATTTAGTATGTAAAATGTAATGTAAATTGTATACTTTTTAATTGAATAATTGCAATAGTATATTTTTCCAAACTAAATTTAGAATCCGTACTTTGACGTTATTTGACAAAACATAGCTGATGTTAGAATCTCAATTAGATTTTTTACACAATTCGTAAAGTAGAGTAGGGGCAGAATGTTAAAAAATATAAATTTATAATTTAAAAGTTACTTACAAGCTCTTTATTCTCGCATTTGATAAATGAAATCATTTTTCGGACTTATTTGTATATTACATCGATAATGTAGAAATCTTCGTCCACTTCTGATATCCTTTCAAAAGAATCGTAAACTTTTTAAATTTAACCTTCCTTGCAGACACTAAATAAAATAGTCTTGTATGAAAATTACAAAAGTTTAATGTATAAGATTTTTAAAATTATATATGAGTTTAAGACAAATGCTCAATGTTGTTTTTTTAAAAGAGGACTCATTAGATATTCATGAATATAAATTTTGAATGTTTGAATAAAGTGTTAAAATATATCGTAGAATTAAATAATTGCACGAAATTTGTAAAAATAATTTTACATTTTTCAATAGATATCTTTTAACATTAACAATGTTTTATTTATGTTATTATAATCCAATAACGGAGCTACATTTTTTAAATGAAAGAAAATTAAGTTCACTTTTCTATCATCTTTAATAACAATGTTTCGCTTGTATGATTATCGCTATGTTCTTCAGGCATTTTAGAAAAGTATTTTTATTGTATTTTTTATTTTTATCATAATAAAATGTTTACAATTTTTAAAGTGAGTGACAATTATATAAATTGAGAAATTGTATTAATTATTAAGATTATTGAAAAATAAGTCAAAATTTATCAATTTGTGAATATTCTTTTGTAATTATTTTCTTAGATTATATTTACATGTTAAGTTACTTATATATTAAATTTTTTGTTATTCATTTTTAGTATAGTATTGACTTTTAAATTATTCTTTGCTTGTGTACTTCTACGCAGCACCTTGTTAGATACATAATTTATGCAATTTCAATGTTTCTGTTTTATAATAATTACTTTTAATGCTGAAATGAATACTTCAGTCTAATCGATAAGCACAGAAGTCCATGTTTTTACGAACGTTCAGTATTGTTCGATTTTGTTGGCACCATTTAGTTCAATCTTTGCACTTTAAATAACCTACTTCAACATTTTATACTTAGCTAATTTTGAGTGCAAATATTTCATGTTAACCCTGTTGTAACTAACAATGCATGTTTTCAACTAAACAAAAGCAAATAAAAATCAACAACAGTGGATAGAACTTAATACAAACACCTCTTTATTGACACAAAAATATAATTAATGATTTATATTTCATCTTAAATCCTCACGATATTTAGTATAATGAATTAAATATTACATCCTTGTATCATATAAATATTTGTTATTTTCAGTATTACTGCAACTGCTGCAAGTATAGGAGCCGCCGGCATTCCTCAGGTCAATTTATAGAATTATTTTATATGAATTCTAAATTATATAATAATTACTTTACCGTTATATAAAATATGAAATATGTAATAACTTCGATAATTTAAATCTTTTTAGGCTGGATTAGTAACTATGGTTATGGTGTTAGACACAGTTGGGCTGCCAGCAAATGACGTATTCTTAATTGTTGCAGTTGATTGGCTGCTGTGAGTATTACATCAAATACTTTTCAATATATAGCTCAATTTAAAATGAATTTTTATTTCTATATTTTGGTTTGAAAAATACTGTAAACTGCAATAACTTATTTAGCCAAAAATTGTATAGAAAAATTAAAACATTCTGTTTATTAGATTTATCATTAATCGTCTAGCATTAACCATGTATTATTTTATATCACTCCATTTATCTATTTCATTATATTTCGTTTCATTTCTTTGAGGCTATACTTCTACTTTTTACAAAACACTTTACTGAATAATCAAATAGATTAAATATGTAATAGTTATAATATTTTAACAATGTTGTTACATTTTCTAAGAGACAATGCAAATAATTTATTTCCCAATTTCAGAGATCGTTGTCGGACAACGGTGAACGTTTTAGGCGATTCCTTAGGCGCTGGAATAGTAAATCATCTGAGCAAAGCCGAACTGGCTCATCTGCCACATCATTCACAGATAAATAACGACCATCACACGACTTCAATATGAGCTAGTCTGCCTTAAGTTTAATATCAATAACATCCACAAAAAATAATATCAAAGTCCGTTTTGCAAAACAAGAAAACGGAATTTAGAATAGTAGTCTTTTAGAAACTAAACAAAATAAAAAATCAAGAACAAAAATAACAGTGCTTTGCAGGCGAAGCCAAGTGCAAAACGTCGTGTCATTAATCAATCGCCGGTAATTGGACATGTTATTTGAGCTTCCTAGCTTTAAAAATTTACGGAATTAATGTGTTCTACGTTCATGTTAAAATTAACAACGGATATTGTATCGAAAAGGTAGTCAAACATTTAAAAAAAAACATGAGACTTTTTGCAAAAACTCGCGTCTTTTTCTGATTTTGATCTTACCCGACAATAATGATTTCACTGCCTCAAACAAAGAATCTTCGAAATGACGAAAGACGCCACGCTTCTTTTGCAAAAGTTTTTTTTTATTTTTTCGTTTCTTTTTTTCGAGGTTTGGAAGATTTGTTCGACTACCTTTATCATATGAAACTTTTCGAGAAACAATGCATATACACCCAGAAAAAAACTTGTTTGTATTTCAATGTAATAAATAATTTGGTTATGGTATATACAATTTATCTAGGCCTGAATATATTGTTGTTTAAACCGAATAAAAATGAATTTGATGTAATGATTTTGTTTATTAGGTCCTAATACAAATATAGGTTATTTGATATGACTAAATCTTTTCTCTGAGTGTATGATTGTATATAATTGTTTCCCGACTATGTTTAGACTTAGGCTATCCGCAACAGGAGACTAGAGTATAGAGTCTAGATCATGCACGATGACTTTAACACCGTGTTTTTATAGTGTAATTTTTGTATACTAGTGTATATGTCATAGTACATACGTAAACCGTTGCAGGAAGGAATTTCATTGATTCTCGAAAGTAGTAGTGACGTAGATACAAGTTTTTATTGTGGTACTTCTTTGATAACGATTTACCAGTTTGATACATTTCATATCAAACTCTATATCATTGTGCATAACAATAATTCGAGCTGGAATTATGAGCTCTATATTTTCGACGCGTTTTAACGGACAACTATCATTATTATTATATATTATCGTATACAATTATATATAAATTTGTTTTAAAATTACTACTAACACATATGAAATTAATTTTAATTTTACTTTATTTTTAAATAAATACATATAACTTTGTAAATGCATTTTCATTTTGCAAAAAGGGTCCGTAAAAAGTTCGTCACAATTTAAGAAGACAATAACATGAATTGCGTTCTTCCTCGCCACCACGAAACACAAGTTGGTGAATTTTTCGATTCGTTTTATCAATGTACGCTAGTTCCCGATATCTAAGTCTTGATAAATATATAGGCGATGTATTATCGTCGCATGATATACGCATACAATATATCTACGTGCAACATTTGTGTCATGTGAGTGAAGAAAATCAAAATATTATAAACA
>JABFOW010000338.1:0-12623 GCA_022817725.1 Archaeoteleia sp. ZL-2020 | reverse complement strand
GTTTTGCCAAACCTCATCCTTTTGTTTGCGAATAGAGTAGTTAAGCTCACCGTGCTTTCTATTTAGATCTTAATATGGTTTACTTTACATTTACCTCCACTACTTTTTAACAAATTTGGAACACATTCAAGATGTTATTTTGTCGCAATTGTTTAAATGTTTCAATACGCTGCAACCTTAAACTGGAATAGATTACTACCGATTACATAATTTTTTACATAATTGTAGTACATAACCTTGAAGTGGATATGTGTTTCCAAATGCAGAACACAAGTACCAATGTCGTCAGCATATAGTGGGATACATATATTGTTGGTGAAGAAAATAATAGGTTCTATCTCATATGGTCGAATACAATTTGAGCAATATTTGATTGTACTATAATACAATTTAAGTTTTCAAGTAATATTATTAACAATATTAAAAAGGATATTTATATACAATATGAATATCCTCATATTTCTTTATATTTATCTATCTTTTCTCAAATTACAGGAATTTTTTAAAGTACAATTGATTTATTTTTTTAAAGTTGTGGATTAAAGAATAAATAACAAAATAAAGACTTAAAAGAATCAAACGAATCAAGATAATAATAATGTTTTACCTCATATTGTAAACCACGTAAAAACTATTAGAATTTAAATCTTGTAAATCCGCTTCCAAGTTATACGATATGCGAATGACCGCAGTGAGATGAATTATTAATGTCACTTTTACACGTATATTTCAGCACCAGGAGCACCGTTGGTGATTCCAGAAGAATGCAGCGCTGAGAATAACAGTGTGACAGTGGCCTGGCAACCGCCAGTGGGATATGGACAACGAGGTCCGTCCATTGAGGGATACCTACTCGAGCTCGATGATGGATGTGGAGGCGAATTTAGGGTAAGACCATAGTGTATGTTCTGCAGCATAATATTCTATTCATTTTAATAATCTCAAAACATAATATATTTTAAAATACTCTTATAATTAATTGTGTTTTGTTTTTATTTAAAATAGAATATAGCTTTTTTATTATTTATGCGTCAGTTCATAATTAATTCTTGTTTTAACCATTTTAGTGAAATTCTTTGACGTTAGCTCTCTACTTTTTTAGACTCGCTATCGCATCCTCAAAATGAAATTCAACTTTCAGTAATTGGAATAACTTTGTAGTTAGCATATCCGAATTCTGGACAGGTTATAATTGTTACGAATTTAAATTTAATTAAACTTCTGTCATTTAATTAAGAGTTTAACCATTTTTCTCGTAATAGAATCGGCCATGTTTCGAAATTTCCGCAAGGTGCTTTATTCAAAATAATTATATGAATTCTTCTCAGAAGAGAAAAAATGTATTAAGCTAAATGGAATAATTTCGACATTTCTCTTTATGAAAAGAAATTCTTTTTTGTTTAAATTAATAGTCTTGTATGTGTATTGCTTGTTCACAGAACAGCTAATTGGCTATCATTCTAGTTTAAACATTTTAGATAGAATAAAAGGGCACTTGATTTCTACGTAGTTAAAACTCCTGGATATTAAAATATGAATTGAATTGCTTTATTATTTTCATGCTCCAGTTAGCACTTGTCAAAGATATTCGAACGTTTTTCAAAATATCGTCCACTTTTCCTCAATTTATTTATATTAGCACAATCTCTCGACTAACTCGATGTCGGAAACTGTTTTGTGCACCATTCGTTAGAGTGGAGAAACTTCCAACTAAAACCAAAAGACGAAGTTTTGCTACGAATTTATTGTTGAACCATCCAGAAGCGAAGAGTGCAAGAATATAGAGTTAAAAGAAGACCTGTATTGTAGTTTTTATTTTTGAATTTTAAAAGTGTCATAGCTGATTTAGTATTGCATTCATCAAACTAAATATTCTAGAATATTTAGCACTTTAATTTAAATGCACAATTTTTAAGATTTGTCAAACTTTCTACAAAATCTTAATGGAAATCTATAAGAGTTTCTTTGTTTTTTCTTAATCAATCGTGTTTATCAAAATAAAATTAAAAGGTTAGGTGAAAGCACGAATGTGACATATGTGACTATTGATAGTATAATTTTGGACATAATGTGTAGACAATTGTAACTGTATTATGTTTGTTGTTTTTGTAGACTTAGTAAGCCGAAATGTCGTATTGAAAAAGACATTGATACAATACATTTCTAGTTAACATACAACTGAAGAAACTGTACTTGTTTTTTAACACTTCCTTTATGATCAAAATTGGAGTCCACATGAGATATACAATGGTATTAAATATATACTTTTTTCTAACTAAATCAATCACGGTACGTGTAAGATGCAAATACATAAGCCCATGAAAAGTTATAGCCGTATTAGTTCCATTCAGCAAAAGTCCAACGATAACGATGCAAACAAACTAGAATTACTGAGTGTGCATTGCAGAAGCACGCTGACGTCATAACTTATTGGCGCCGTGGTACCTCTGCCCAGATATCATAATGTAAAGTTTCCGTCCTCAAACTTTGTAAAAGATTGTAACTCCTATGAAATTTTTTTAGTTCCCAAAAACAAATTAATGGTGCATTGGCAAATTAATAACCATATGGTATATAAATATCAACCAGTTTGGTAATTCTATAATCTAATCATAATTTCTGATTGTGATAATCATACTGAAACAGTTACAGAAACCATAACAAATGGCTTGAACTAAAGAAGTTATAGTAAATCACCACAAATGACTGCAAAATTGTTTAGAGGAATGAAAAACAGATTCCAATTCTGTGCCACATAGGATTTGTGATTCTTTATCATAATTGATATAATTGCTGGAACCATACAGAAAAAGCTGGGTCGTAAATTCACTATCTAACACGGTTACTAAAACCATATTTTTCTCTCGGTATACCTATATCTACCGAAAGGATTTTTAAATTATGACCTTGGTAACTACACATTTCATGAACCTTAAATCGATTCGTAATCCATTGTGAAATAAGGATGGTGAAGTGTTTGGGAAAATTCAGCACTCCGGAACCAATACCTGAATTAATTGGTAACGTGAGGAATCGTGGGTTACGTATTTCGAGAAATTACGAGATTGAAAATCCCTCTCAGGATTAGAGTGGTGGCTGAGGTGGGCTCTCAGCACCGCTGACTTCGTGTAACGTAGCCATGCAGTTCGTGTGGACGCTTCGTGGGCCACAAAACTCTCCTGGGAATCGTTTGATGAACTCCACCAGCCGTTCTTCGGCGAGACTTTATCCGAGTATGCGAAGTTGGTATACCTTCAAATTGGTGTGAAAAGGTTTCATTTTTAAAATGAAGAGAATAAATAGTCCAAATATCGTTATAGGAAATCAATAAGATTTCATTTTTTAATAGAATGTTGGGCCAACCAAACATATCGTTAAAATACAATCAACCAAATAGTTTGATTGATAAAATTGTAACCAAATGCTTGGCTGTCTCAACCAAACAGTTTTCACTGTGTATTTTAATGATACGTCGTGTTAAACGACAGACTGTAGTTCGTTAGAAGTTTAGTTAAAATAGGCAAAACAGTGTCATATCTATTTAAAGCAGTTTTGCAAGTTTGAACTAAGCCGCTAATGAGCCACGTCATGTCGTTTCTGTAAACATAACCTCTAAAATAAGGTTATTTTGGTCAAATTACCTTCGACACATCAAAGTGAGATCATCCTTCTTTGTATAATTATAGAATTGTTCATTATTTAACATTTATAAAGGTTTGGGTCCCACCGCCCCACTGTGGGTATCTAATACTTTGCAATTAATTATTTTAATTAAAATGACAGTGGTTTATAAGAAAATTGTTGAACCTTGTTTAAGTCTGCAATAAAACCAGACAATAATTAATATATTTATGTTATTGTTTATGATAAATCATGGGAAATATGTTGTTCCTTTGAATTGAGGCTAATTGGACGCTGTCCAGAATTGGGAGCAGCGTCTCGCTTTGTGCGTTAGTTATCTAATTCTTTGTATATTTCGTATCTATGTGACATGACTAATGATTTATATGCAACATGTAGGAAGTGTATTGCGGCAGAGAAACGATCTGCACTGTGGACGGTCTCCACTTTAATTCCTTGTACAATGCCCGAGTGCGAGCTTTCAACAGTGCGGGAGAAGGAGAATACTCAGAGTTGATAGGATTACAAACCGCTGAGGGTAAGTGATGTGGCGAGTGCGGAAATGACGGATTTATATAATCCACGGTAACTGCAAAATTTACATTATATTGATGCCCGAAAAGTCCCGATTATACAAATTCCCTGAAAGCAACCATTCTCTCTTTATTCCAATATTTCAATGGCAGGAAAAGATTTAAAGCACATATTATTAAAGGATTAAAATTTATAAAATCGTGCAAAAATTAATCTGTAGAAATGTTTTTTGGAAAAGGATATTTGTCTCTTGAGTATTTCTGGTTTTCTTGATCACAAAGAGGTTGGTTACTGTGGGTTAATAATTTGATCCGCCATTTTTGTATTAGGTCATATGTCATTTTGTTGGAACATTTTAGAATTCATAGATATCTAGAGTTGGCCTCGGTATAGATATATTAAACATTTTGATGATGGATTTTTGAACAGGAGGATGACACGTTCAGCGATATTGTGATGATATTTATTCTCGCTAATTTTATAACTAATCCGCTAGAGGCGCTGGCAGTCGTCCAACTGTATCTCCATTATTAATTTAACGCAAGATCCTACATTTTAAGTTATAAATTATCTGTTTTTTTTTCAATAACGAAATTTATTACCCAAAACAACAAAAAATAGAATGACATACGTGTATTTATTTATATATTTATAAATAATGTAAAAATAAATATGAATTTCTGATGTTAAAATTGAATCTTCTGTCTTACTTTTCTCGAATTCAAAGTTAGATAGGAATAAGAGAAATTTGAAAAAACAAAACTTTTAAAGAAAAAGATACGAATCCGACGCATAGTTTTATACAAGCCGGCTGCGGGACACTGCAGTCTGTCGCGCATAATTGCATAAATAGCTAAATTATTTGAATATTCAAATAATATTTGCAACATCTTGTTGAGGATGAATAAATGATCGGCTTTGTTGGTTCTTTTCTGAGAAGCTAGTTATGATAAATGAACTCGCCTATTTTTATATCACGTAATATTATATTGCTAATTTGCTTTTACAAAAATTTGAGATGTTTTGTCTATTTTCGTTTGGTTCAAAGTTTGGTTAAAGTTTCGTTTGGCTGAATCAAAAAAATGTTTTTGAATCAAAATCAGTTTTTATGTGTAACAATGTTTAATCTAGACATTCCGCGTTTCGAGCAATGCCATATATATGTCATTCCATGACTCTGTAAAAGCTTCACTTGACAATAAAAATTTTCACCAAAATCCAGGATTACGTATTTTAACGAGTACAACATTTAAAAATATTAATCCATAAAAATCTGGCTCTGTAAAAAAGCGTATCTTTTTCTGGTTAGTGAATATTGGCGTATAAAATAAAATGTAACGTCATAGTTTGGAATTTTACAGCTTATTGTTAAGATATACTGTCGATAAAATGGACACTTTTTTTCGAAAATGTAACTATTAAAATAATATTTAATAGCAGGAAATAAATGAAAAATTACATTGAATATTGCAAATGTTTTTAATTCTTTTTAGATGTAGAAAAGTATGCGAATAATACAATTTCGCATAAAAAAGAAAAGACATAAGTTAGATAATGATTGTTTAATAACTGTTGACTATCGATATAAATGCGACATACATGCGACACACTTGTATAATATGTGCGGCACAGATTATGACCTGAACGTTACATAAATTCGAAACACGTCAGACATTAATTAGACATACATACGACATAAATGCGACACACGAGACATAAAATCGACATATATGCGACATAAATTGGACATACATATGCGACATAAAATGGACAGATATGCGTAGTTAAACATAAATAGTTGTCTGAAAAGGACATAAATAGTATGTTTCATGTATGTCATTATGAATTATTAAGTATGTGCTTAATCGTTAACTATGTCCTTTTGTATTGTTTATTATCAGTCGCATGGTTTTCATGGGCCACTGGAGCTACGTCGATTCCGCAGGAGGTGTCCATATCAGAAGATGCGATGAGCGCATCTTGCGAAGGTTATGAGCATCGCGTTGTACTTTCAAGTGGTGGATTTTCACGAGGGCTTCATTACTGGGAGCTCACTATCGATCGTTATCACAGCGACACAGATCCAGCCTTTGGGATTGCTCGTGCCGACGTGTCTCGAGATCAGATGCTTGGTGAGTATACTTGCATACTTATGAGGAAGGCATGATTAAGCGATATAGTCGATGCCATATATTTTTTGGCTTATCGTGTTTTTCGAGATTAGAAATATTAAATGCTCATACTTTGCTTCAATAAATCATCTTCCACATACCTACTCTCTTTCTTTCTTTAAAAATGGACATATTTGCTACATTTTTGTCACATATGTGATATATATGCTGTAGCATATATGCTGCAATATATGATATGTATGTGGCATATATATAACATTATTGTATTTCTGAATATATTTATAATATAAAAGTCAAGAAGTAAATTGAATTTTCATGTCGAATATTTTCAATGAATAAAATATATTTAAATGCAATTCCGAATACTTAACGTCAGTAAAACTTTTATATAGAATTATTTTGTTGATAATCTAGAAGTAATAAGATGCAAAAAGTTATATAATCTTTATATCTTATTTTCATTACTTTTTGTAAGGTTACAGTACATTTCATAAGCGCCATAAAAAGACTATTCTCGCGAGAGTAATTTCCAAAAAAGGGATTTAACTTCTAGCTATGATTGAATTTTTTATTGTAATTTCGAGGCGGCGGTGTAGAATTTTGATTTTACTGTCACTTTTTTATGGGACACTTTTCTCAAGGGGCTTATTTTCGTAACTTCTCGGATTTTATCACTAGTAGTAAAATGTGTTACAATTCGTTAGAAACCTATAACGCAATGAAGTAAATTAAATGCTGATTTAGTACTTATATCGGAATAAACATTTATTGTGATTAATTTTATTCTAGGGTCTTAATACATTTTATGGCACGTGATAAAAACTTTCAAATTCTAGTCTCAGATTGAAGTTTCTATACACAAACTATAAAGTATTATATATTATGTAAAATGTATTATTTCTAAAATATATTTTGGAAAATTAATACACTTTTAAATAACGTGAAGTCACTTTTGTGAACTGTAAAATGTTTTTATGGAGTCAAAGTGATATAAAAAATGAGAAGGATACGAATGTTTAGTAAGGAATGGTTGATATTTGACGCTTTCTTGATGTGTTATAGTTCATCTAAAAGTTTAAGGGGTGTCTGAGAATTCAGAATGCTTAATGTTTCAAAGAGATCAACCTAAATGGAATCAACTGTGAAAGTGCAAAGTTTCACAGTGTCGAAACATAAGAACTTTTAGTTCTATGGCATTTCTATAGCTTTTCCATTTTTGGTATTATATTGAAAATGTTAATATATTCAAGAATATATTCAAGATTGATATATACTTCATACGATTCTCAATTTTCATATCATCAGTTTATTTTTGCATATTTCAAGATATATTTAAAGTCAAGAATACGCAATGTCTCGATTACATAATATCCCAACACTCGCACAGATCCGGTTACAGTTAATGTTTCAACTCACCTCAAATGGCTGATTTTTTATTAGATTTTTTAAATAGTATATCGTCATTTTGTAAATAGTTAGTTCTCATAACTACGAAACATAGGGATATTTATTATAATGTTATAATGCCCAATTGTTAATACATAATTATAGATTTAAAAAATTGTTCTTTTCATAGACATATTTGTAATTTTGTGCAAAAGGTCATATTTGAATTACCCTGATATAAATGTAGAAATTAAAATTCAACTCTCAACCTTGGAGTTATTTTCAGTCAAATGAATATATAATATAAAGGCATGCTATAAAATTATAAAATGTCAATTGCATGAATTGTTAACTGTTTATCATTTTTATAATGTTTTGCAATCAATACTCTTGCGAGAATGATGCTCTTTCTATTTATTGTACAAAGATAACTTATAAAAATTATTTAACCCCTTATTTTGACCTTTCAATATAATGTTATAATATCCAATTGTTTATAATACATAATTTTATATTTGGTCTTGTACGACGAATTTATATGTATAATTTCAATTGAACTACTAAATTAAAAAAAATAGTCTTTTCATAGATAACAATAGATAACATAGATAACAATCCATACAATTGTCATTTTATACTAATATAACATATCTTCACATTATATAATCATGTGACTAAAGACAACGTATCAAAATTGCATTATCCGAAACATGATTATAATCATGAATATATTTTATTTATCGTTGCCAAAATATTTATTTATTTATATTCCTATATAAATAATATTTTGTATACAATTTACAGAATTTTTCTGATTAGTTTTGAAAAGTACTCAAAGACAGAGTCGAAACGTTAAATTAGTATTAACTATATTTATATTTATTACTTTTATTTTTATTCATAACGTTTACTCTTTGCCTGTTCCGCCATAACTCTAGAATATTATGGTTATTGCCTCTATCAGGCAATAACCGTTTATAATATCTATTTTGGTAAAATTTAATTTTATATTGATTAAATCGAATTCAATAATATTAAAATTCGAATTAAATTTTTATAGGTAAGGACGACAAGGGTTGGAGTATGTACATTGACCGCCAGCGGTCCTGGTTCATGCACGGCGGTGGTCACGCGCAGAGGACTGACGGAGGCGTGCAGCAAGGCTCCACCGTGGGCGTCCTACTTGACTTGGACACCACGCATACCCTGCGTTTCTTCGTTAACGACCAGGCGCAGGGCGTAATTGCATTCCGCGACCTATACGGCGTATTTTATCCAGCGATCAGTCTCAATCGAGGCGTAACGGTCACGTTGCACACGGGTCTAGACGTGCCGCAGCATCTCCTGGCGCCGCAGGACGACTACATCGGGGACGCGCTCCAGAGCTAGGGGTACCTCAACGTCCTGAAAAAGGGCCTACTTGTTAACGAGCTGGGCTCTCCGTGCCTCTCGAGCCACGACAGGACCAAGGACCTCGGCGACTTCATGCTGGCACAGACCTTGGAGAAGATCGTCGAGGAGAACTTCAGCGAACCCAACTGAAATAGCGCCCTGCATTTTTTCTTTTTTGCCTGCTTTTTTTGAGAAACTTACAAAAAGTTCAATGTAAGAATGTAAGAATAACTGTTTTTCTATAAAGTCTATCAATTTATCCCACTAGACATCAGCACGAACACAGTTAGTGGCTGCCATTTTGTGATCTTAATCATCACATCAAATTGACTACCTTTCTTTTATCTAATAACAAGAAACAAATTTGTTAATGTCGTCCATTTTATCATACTCGACTTCAATGCCATCACAGTCAGTGGCTATCATTTTGTGATCTTAATCATCACATCAAATTGACTACCTTTCTTTTATCTAATAACAAGAAACGAATTTGTTAATGTCGTCCATTTTATCATACTCGACTTCAATGCCATCACAGTCAGTGGCTATCATTTTGTGATCTTAATCATCACAACGAATTGACTAACTTTCTTTTATCTAATATCAAAGAACAATTTTGTTAATGTTGTCCATTTCATCCTACTTGATATCGGCGCCACCCTAATCATTTGCCGCCATTTTGTGAAGTTCATATCGATTCATAAAATGTGCGTTATTTTGTTCCTAAATAATGTGTAAGTTTCTCAAAAATTATCATCGTAAAAAAATTACCTGGTTATTTGTTAGAAACGTAACCAATTTACAAACGGAAAAACACTTTTGTATTTTGTATACTTTTATACGATTGTTTCGTATATTTAAAAGAAAGTGCCCAAGCACTTTACATCGAAAAAATTATTTATATTTATTCAAATAATATTTAAGAAACTTTCCTTATCACTTTACTTGATTCGACAGTTACATTTCATTCATCCCAATGACGTTAGATCCAGTTTTCTAACTGTACTTACAAACTTCCTGCAAAATGTTTGCAAACGATATCACTTTACAATAAATATCACAAGTTCTCATAACTTTCTTCCGCGAATCGCTAAAGAGCACGTTGATTTCCAAAAATCTGATTGTTTAGAATAGCTCTAAGGAATATTATCCGAATTATATTAAATATAGTTACGAATGAATCGAGTTCGAGAAAGAAATTTGTGTTTATTTTTTTATAATTTCTCACTGTTCTATATATATATATATATATATCTCAGACCGATTTTCGAGGGAAACTTCATATGATGCGTATAAACGCACGGAGCTTAAAGTATATCCGTCAGAACTTGATATTAAAAAAAAGTCATATCGATCGTATAATAAGTGTTGCTACTTAAACTCAGCGCCATAAATAACGATAAAGCGTTTACATTAACGGTCAGGTGTAAAATTATCTATTAAAAAAAAGAAAGTTACAAGCATTTTTCTAGTCTTTGTAGAATTCTTCTTCGACGACGTATTCTTTTTTTTATTTTTTGAGATACATAGACGCATACCTATATACATTTCGAGAAACGAATATTATGTGTGTTCATATATTTTGTTATATTTTCTTCTTCTTTTTTTGACAATTTATAGACTGACATTTCAAATGATATATTCATATGTTTTTATGGAAAGATTTGTAATGATTCTAAATGATAAGAAGGCGGTGAAAATATCATTTCAAAGCTCAGTCGCATAGAAGTACGCAATCTTAACGTTTGAAAGATTTGAAAATCGAGCGAAATGGTTTATATCTGTTTACGACAGGGATCATAATATAGGGATTTGATGATAAGCCTATACGCGAAACAGTCGTGCGACTGTCGAAGTCCTATCGAGAATAGGACATTCAGCTGTATATATTTGTACATACTATCGATTGTACTGCCGACGAAATTGCCAACTGTACCATTCACGATTGTATCCGACCAATAAAAGCTATCAAAATGCAAAGTCTGCTGGTTCTGTAATATCTATCCGTCTTCCTCGAACCTTTATTTTGAAACTGCTTTTTCGTAATTTTAGAGAAACCAGTTCTTGACGCCATTCAGGACAAAGATTACATTCCAGATATTCAATTACATGGAACAGATATTTAGACATTCTACTATTATTCGACTGTAAGATATAATATTAATTGGGACAAACTTAAATTAAATTAAAATTTAATTTAGCGTTCCACTTATTATTATTGTTATGAA
Source organism: Archaeoteleia sp. ZL-2020 (assembly GCA_022817725.1). Taxonomy (NCBI): domain Eukaryota; kingdom Metazoa; phylum Arthropoda; class Insecta; order Hymenoptera; family Scelionidae; genus Archaeoteleia; species Archaeoteleia sp. ZL-2020. The sequence goes on along the minus strand of JABFOW010000338.1, from coordinate 1,330 downwards.
TATATATATTATTAATATTATAATTAAATTCGAGTTTCAACAAACAACCTTGTTTGTTGAAATGCGTTTGCTGCAGTGGGACTTTCAGATTAGCGAAATCAGCGGAATTTATCAGAATTAAAAAACATAGCTTGGTGTAAACAGTATCATTGTTGAAAAATTAGGTCGAAGAATAAATCGTAAAATTAAATGAAAAAGTCCCAAAAGTATAATAATTTGAAATTTTAGTTTGCTATTTTTCTACTAAAAAAATTCAACAATATTTAAAAAAATATATTTAAATGTGCATTAAACTTCCTGGAATTAATTTAACATTATTTATAATTTTGTTTATCCATATTTGATATTGTAATGGCGGAGCGTAAAAGCCAATGAATGTAAGGAAGAAAATGGTTGACGCGAATCCTTCTTTGTGCTTTTACAGAGCATGGACGAGCCAGATGAGTTCCTTTTAGAGTAATCTATCTAAAATTCTAGTCTGTTGAGTTCTCTCTGATGTTTCGCTGAATAAAGCATGTGTTGTGTATGCATATAGGAATTAAAAAAGATATTAATATTATGATTTGAAAGAAATCTAATGGGCCTCTAATGATGGATTTATTTGATGTATTATTGTATACTTTTTAAATTGAGTTTTCTGTTATAAGCCACAAGACAGTATTCATTTTATGATTTATTCATGTCAACACGGTATGATGTGAGTTATTATGGACTATGTAAAGACGGATTCATACAGGTGGAAATGATTTATAAATTAATTTATAAAGGTATACTTTTGTCATGAAACGAAAGCAGTCAACTTATAAATTATGTAATTATTCTATGAGCACTACTGATGTGTATATTCTTTTAAATGTTTTATGAGTAACGGTTTCATACATTTTTAATTGCATCACAAAAATATGCAAAGATATAGGAGAGAGTTGGATACAACGGCTCACTTAGTGTTTGCGTGATTATACATTTCTTAACGTTTCAACGTAAGTATTTATCTTACTTTTCAATTACTTTTCTTTCTTATTTATTAAACAGTGTGCTACCATACTGGTTAGTCAAAGCATCAAACTTAATATTGAAATGATAAATATTAAGTTTTAGATTGAACATTATGGCTGTTTTAATTATAAGTGTGATTTATTTGGGGCTAAAATTGAACGCTACACTGAAGCTTTTGGCATATGTTTTTAAATTTTACTCTTTGATGTTCCAGAACTGATCGGAACTTACTGCAAGCTGGACACTATTTTTGTACAAGAATACACACGAGGAGCTGCCGCAAGGACAATATACAATATTTTTACTCCACAAAATTCATGAATGCACTATAAAT
>JABFOW010000337.1:0-12625 GCA_022817725.1 Archaeoteleia sp. ZL-2020 | reverse complement strand
TGTCTGCTCCAATACCCACGAATATTCTTTCAACTCAATAGGCTCGAGCAAACACACATACGAAATGATTGAAATTTAAATAAATAATCGCAGTTCAGTTGTTACGCTATTCGTACACAATGTGATAGACTTTATCTCCTATCTAGCATCTCTGATAACGTATGCTAGACATTGAAAGTGTGTATGTGCGACATGCGTGGTCTCCAGGATGGACAGATGGTGCTCTCTCTATGCTGGAGTCGAGCAACGACAGGTTGCAGGTCCAGAGAGCACCGGCAGCAGCATTTCGTGGTTCATTTGCGGTACCCAGGGGTGCCATCTATTATCAAAGGGTGCGTCTGTCTCCTGCAGTTCGACTGCAGATTTGCTACCCAACCCTCTCCAAGAATTTCGGGGGTTGTTTACACGCTTAGACGCCTCGATTTAATTCAGTGATTATTTTTTAACGAGTCGAATCTCGCACCTAACAGCCCTCGAACCTTATCAAAATAAATAGGCAAAATTGGTAATTAATCAAAAATTATGAAAACGAACGTTACATTGTTGAAATAGATATTCGCATGCAGTCGATTGTATGGTCAATCAATCTAGATCTTATTTGTTCAACCGAAGTTGTAATTACCACAGTTGCGGCATTTTTGTAATTACTGTAATCACCACGCGGATTTACTGTAATGACCAAGATAATTATGGTGTTTATTTCTGTTTGAAAAACAAATTCGAATAATGCACACATGTCATAAGTGTAATTTATGTTGCTTTACACGAATTCAACGACGGCATGACACAATTAACATAATTTTCAGAAAAATTATCAATTTAATAACATGGATATTTCATCACTCTATTAATTACTACAATTTTTGTGTGTAAAATCGTTTCACAAGAATGATTACTTGTAATGAAAAATGGACGTGACAGAGTTAGCAACCTTTGATAAGGATACTTTTTGGATTTTTGCGACACCGATATTTTGTGAGTGCGATTATTTTGATAACTGTAATTAGTAAACCATAAATATAGTTGTCAATAAATGACGTTAACAGAAGGAATTGTTGTTAAAAAGTCGTGCAAAAAAATTGTGCACCAAAATTACGCTTGTGAAGAAGAATCAAACTTCGTCAAAAACGTCCAATTTTCTAACAATAAGAATTGTCACGGAAATCGTTTTAAAAAAATGCGTCAAGACAAATCGTTGTCAAGGAATATTGTAAATTACAGTTGTCTAGATAAGTGTTTAATAATAATTGTCAAAAAGTCGTGCAATAGAACTATGGCTGTCAAGATAAACCATGAAGATAAATGATTGTCTAAACAATGATGGCAAAATGTCAGTTATCAATACAAATCATTTACAGAAATTATTGTTGTCAATTAAATCTTGCGCCGAAGTCACGATCGTCAAAAAACCTCGTACGTTGAAAACATAAGCAAGATTGTAAAAAAAATTATGATTATAAAATATTATTGTCACAAAAACGTTCGAATAATTCAGTTGTAAAAAATAAAATAACTATAACTTATCTTTGACAATATAACATGCGTAACATCGCTGCGTTAAAAATCACTTTTGGCGCGAGATAATGAACACATCTTTTGATATATATTCGCAACGAAGCAGGGATCGCGAAACAAGTTTCGGGGCATGAAAAGCGACGCGAGGAATGCGGGGTAACGGGCGATACGCGATTACAGAGCAGTAATTAAATGTAAGTAAATTAGGCCAATCAACCGTCCGTAACAAGAAGAGCCGGTGCTTTTCACATTTTGTTCCTTTGTCCTGTCACAATCCTTCCACCCCTCTCCCGCCAATCGCCCCGTCGTCTTCTTCCTACTTTTGCTTCCCCGCCTTTATCCCAATCCTGGTTCTTGCAACAGTTCATTTTTACCCGAGTCCCTTTTCGCACTCGCCGACGCCTCGGGGCGTTTCATTAATCTCGCGTCTCTCAATTTATTTTTGCGTCTTGTTAGGTGCGAGTCCACTCTGCCGGTTATGTCTCACTCGAGGAAGAGCGCGCATGATATGGACACGTGTGAGTCAAAAATAAATAACACCACCCAGATATATAAAATTACCGATAGTGTTACAAATTTGCTATTGGAAAGGTGCGATATCTTTATCGTAAATTTATAACGGTAGTTTTTTATTTTATACGAGAAACTTCTTTGATGTGATTTGACATTGCGGTGAAGAAAGTGGAACGGTGTAAACATGATTCAAGATCCCCGTGCAGAAGCATACTACACACTGAGAAGAGTCACTTCTCCTGAAACCCCTTTCAAGATGCATTACAAAATAGAAAATTGTTAGAAATGAGAGATTAATATGAAAAACAGCTTTTAATATGAGCTCAAATCATACGAAGTATGATTTTAATATGTCAAAAATTTACGAAAGTTTTTTTCTAATTTAATATAAGAGATTTCTTTTTTTCTTTAATATGGGTAGAGGCACGAGCCATCGATCGCGTGCTGAAACATGATGCGTACTGGTCACTGAACAATACGCTAAGAAATTATTAGTTTCTTTAATAATAATCCACAGATTGCTATAGCTATATCACTACTTGTATGCGGTCGCTACTACACATCTGTATATAGGTGTATGTATAACTATATATGTGTATATTTATATAAGTATATCAAGTTCCTTAGAAGAGACATAAGCTAAGGAACTTTACGACTGTACTGTGCATCGAGTCATGATATGCGCCAAGAGAAGCCATTTCCCCTGATTCCTTAACGTCGCTTGCATTATAAAATATGCAATAACCAATTATTACACTACTCTAAATCGGAAATTAAAACATCCTACAATACCAAGTAAATTTTTTTCCAACTTTTAATAGATAAAATGACTTCTGCGATTTGTAATCATACGGATAGGTTTTCAAACTATATTATTATAAATATTGCAAAATACTCGGCCGGTGTTACGAAATAGTCGTTCGTCACCTTAAAATTAATTGCATTTTATTAAAATATTTCGTCTTATAACACAATTGAAAAATATATATTTAACAAAACCACATCAATGATTACAAAATATTTTGGTGAAATTCCAACAGCGTGTATAATTGTAAAATACGTCGGAGGTTGTAGAAACGTCTCATCAAATTATCCGGATCCTCGAGGTGGACATATTAAGAATGAGAAATGGACTTTATTTAATGACGTGCTCGTTTTATCAAAAAAAGAGGCGAACTAAAAAATTCGTATCTCGAGGCACGGAATAATGACTTCGTGAGTCAAGAACTCTTTTTACACATTGTACCTTTTGTTGGCAAACAATTCATACAAAAGATTAATAAAATTTAGATAAAAAGTGTCCAAAGTATTGTCAAAGAAATACTACAAAAACTAGTATAAGTAATCTCAGGTATCCAGTATTTGAAAGTTAAACATTTTGACAGAGAAAAAGTATGAGACTATTAATTATACTTGAATTCAAAGTCACAGAAATAGAAATTGAAATTTAGAATCTTAATGTGCGTCAGATACTTATAGATGTCTACAAATATTAATTTTAAGACACTAAATGTGTTTGAAAGTGAATTAATTTTTGACATTTAGTTATTTTCATTGCATGACATTTATAAGCAATCAGAAACGCAAGAAAGCAATGTTAGAGACAAATGCACTGAGAGAAATTTGCATTGTTGTTATTACCATAAAAATATGGTCAAATAAGAAATGGTTATAGGAACTATTATTAAAGTTGATTCAACCATAGTTATGGTTAAAACAACCAAAACTATGGTTGTCAATACTATAAAAACAGAATGGTTGTACCAACCTTATATTATGGTCCTTTTGAGACTCAACCACGTTTTTTACTTTAGGTAGCCATACAAAATGGTTCATTCAATCATAATTTAAGGTTGAAGTAACCATAAATTATGGTTGATGTAAACATAAAATATGGTTCATCCAACCATAATTTATTGTTCATATAACCATCAAAAGTGGTTAAAATTAATACGGATGCCGTATTTACAATTTTATTTAAACATTTATAAATAATATAAACAATTTATATCTGAGTGATAATATAAACAATTTATATTTAGTGTATATTTTCATAAATTTTATTGATTATTAACGAAATTTGAGGTTCAATCACTTTACTCGAAATATACTCGGGTCTCAAAAAAATAGCTACGTTACTGTATTGCGTATAAACAGGCAATTCGGTGAAAAATAAAACGTAGCGGTCAAAGCAGTCAGTATACTTCTATAAGTTAACGGTATATAAAGTATTTTATATAATTTTGAAATTTGAATCATCTTGTATAATTTTGTATTAAATTTAATGAGCCTTTATTGTAATTAGTACCATTTATAGTTTGATAATGTGTAATATTTATAAATGTATTCATAAACAGTTTTGTCAATAAATAATTCCTTATTTTTTATCAATCATGTTTTCATCTAGTATATTCATAGTTGTTACAGCTATTTTTTACATTTAATACTACAACATTTTACGTTTTTTTTCAACCAGTATACTATGGTGACTTCAACTATAATTATATATTTATAACAACCATAATTATATGCCCAAGTAGAAATATGACAGTTATTTGGTAGGGCCATGGTTGAGCCATCGCACGGCCCCACCAGAAACTTGCCAAATTTCTACTTGAGTGGTAACATTTAACACCAACTATATGTTATGGTGAAGATAGCAATTTTTTTTGGTCGCAACAACTATAATTTACATAGTTACAGTAACAAATAATTTGGTTGAAGCCAAAATCAATACTATACTATGGTTACTACAACCACATTTTTTCACATTGTAGTGAATATTCAGGAATTAGGATGCATGGTTAAAGATTGTTGATGGAGAATCGAAGATTCACGATTAAAGATTATAGAAACAGGAGTCTACTTAAGTAATGAGAAATGAGCAATGTGAAATCATAAATCATGAGTGAGGAATAAAAGTGACGAATGTAAGCGGTGAGGATTGGTGGAAGAGAAATGAAGATTGAGAACTAATGATCGAGGAATGAGAATTGTGGCCTAAGATGAGGAATAAGAGTTGAGGACGAAAGATTGAGGATTGAGTATTAAAGAATGAATAATGTCGATTGAGAATTTAAAATATAGGATTGAGAATGGAGAATGAAATCATTGACCAATGAGGGACGTCATACTCATAAATTAGAAATTTTACATTTTGTAGATAAATAATGGTTAATAATAGGTAGTCGCATATCACTTCCACTAATTATTAAGCAAAACTTTACTAAATTAATTTAAGGCTTAAATAATATATAATTATTTTATAAATATAAATACGTATTACACAAGAGTATAGATATAAATTCGAGTGATTTTGGCGTACTTGTATTATTATCGATTTTCTCGTATCTAAAATACTGCGCACGTGCAAAGACCCACGTGAGTTATCGAAAAACTATTCAACAGCTGTACTGACCTATTTTATACACATTTTATTTCATCTCTTTCTGCATACCGTAATCAATAAGAGTTGTAGTCTGGTTAGACTAAATAAAAACTTGCGCCATGACAATACGTTTTTTATTTTTAAATACAACCTATTCATGGAACTGAATTAAATATAATCTACAGACTCGGAAACACTATCTCTACCGTGTTAAGAAAATGATTTTCTATAAAGAGAGTTTAATTCCTGTTTAATTGTATTTAGATATATTACTCGATAAAATATTTCATTTGTATATTTTCTTGTTTAAACTTTGGCTTACTTTTTGTAGAAAAGTAAGTATAATAGTATTAATAGTAATTATAATAGTATTAATTGTTTTAATGTTGTGTCCTCATCTTTAATATTATTGACATTGTCCTCAACTCCAATGATTATTGTTTCATCCTTATACCAGCTAAAATATGTGTAATTAATACATTGAATCAAATTTCGGCCATTTCAAATTAAACGTAGTCGATTATAATTGAATTCTACCAAATTCTGCATAATTACATAAATTATGATAGACGATCACAATCACGTAACTAGCTTCCACATGTGTTATACATGCTTGATTATTTAATATACTAGATACCATACAAAAATTAATACACAAAATAAGAGAAAAGATACCTAGACTAAATGTGATTATTTTTATTCTTAAAATTACCGTTCAGTACAATACATGTTGGATAGATTAGGAAAGATAACAGTTACATCTAATTGGTGAATTTTGTCAGAAACCAGAATCTATTTGTTTTATTATATTACGTAAGAAAAACATACAAATTCAAGTTTTTCTTCTCAGGCTTTTATATTTATTTCTCTGGTGATAAATATAACATTTTTATAACAAAACTTTAGTTCATGCAGACCTACGGTAAAGAAGTTGTTTGACTTAATACTACGACTACTCAACAACATTGTAGAAAAATGTCGATCCTAAGTTGAGATATTTAAGCTTGTAAAAAGTAAAGTTTCCCCGCTTTACATCACGTGTAACATTACAGCCGAGTTGTGACTACCGCAACTTCCACAAACCTTATCGGCTTCGCGGTGTAATATAAGGTAACCTATAGCGTTTCATACATCCTCATTCATGTATATCGTGGAACTGTGGACGAGTATAGGGCACTTTTGAAAAGTTTACTTTAAATGTACAAGCTTTAATACATTTTAGCGCAAACGAAGCTTTGTATGCTGATTCAAATTAGGTAACTTTTTGTAGAGATACGATTTTTTATACCTTTTTTATGGTGGTATTCACATATGGTTTGTAGTTCTATATATATATAAATTTCAATACTACGTAAACAAATTCCATATCATACCGTAATATTTTTTTATATTACACACATTCTTTATGAAACTGATTAAACTGGCGATTATCATTATGAAACGGAATCCATTATTTTGGAGCAAATCAAGTTATTCTAGTTATCTTGCAAGCAATCCTATTCATCAAACATAAATTGCGTACAACAAATTAATTGCATATTAATAAGACCAAAGTAATAACGTGTTAAATCAATGTCGAAGAATGAAGAATGAGGTGTGCCAAATGAGGAATAAGAAAAGGGAAAAGAGAAACAAGTTAAGAGGAATAAAATTGGATATGAGGAATCGAACATGTAAATTAATTGTAATAGTGTTTTGATCTTTGTAGGCAATACAATATATATGTGCGTCGTCGAGCTAGCATTAATAATTTGTAAATACACAGAAAGAAATGAATAGTTATCTTTGCAATCCTATAAGTCTCAATAGGGGACAACAAAAGTAGATTGTAGATAGTGGCAATTTATATTGCTATCCTTGCAATGCAGGTCGTTACTATCTACAATCCACTTTTGCTGTCCCCTATTTAGCTATCCATTTCTCTCAATGTAGTAATAGGCATCAAACTAAAATAATTGTGCAAAATCATGTTCCATCGTAGGACTATTTTGAAACATGAAGATACGATGTGATAAATTGGAATACGAGAGGAGAAATGATAGTGAGATTTGGGAAACAAGAAATTAGAATTGACTATTCAGAAATGAGGAACGATGAATGGGGAATAAGGTCCGAAGTTGAGGAATGAGGAGTTAGGTAAAAGTAAAAATCGACGGGGAAGAAAGTATGACATATATAGAACATGAAGATTGATAAATGAAGAGCTTGCCTATGATTAATATTAATGTTGCTTCTATATTACTCACTGTTAAAATGAATACTTTTAGGAGTTGAATTCTATAACCTCAAAGTTACGACAGCTGCCGGATTTATGTTAAAACAACTTTGATCGTCTAACATTATTAAACTGTTAGATCTATGCTGTAAGTGTAATCCCAAATAACCGCAATGGTGGATCAACATTGAGGCACGCGTGAATCTACAATACTTTTCAACATTTTTCTCCTAGTCATTGCACTAAACCATCCCTCGGTTGTCCCAAATTAGCACTATTTAAGTAATAAATGATGAGTGAAAAAGAAACAGAAATAATTAAGAGAAAACTGTGTGGCCGGATCTACCTATAGATACAATTTGATATGATGTAGCATATATGCGGCCATATATGTAGCATATATGTGCCATATATGTCACATATATTTCCCACATATATAAATTTTCACATGGGATGTTGTCACCATTCTAATACGATGAAAAAAATGAAGAACATAAAGTATCTAAATCGGAAATATTATCGTACATGACATTGGTTGTCTGTGTCTAAACACTCTAAATATATTTTCCATAAACAATACGTGGTTCAGAAGAGGGCTACTCGGGACACCCCCGAATACGTAGCTCGCTGAGAGCCACCCTATATAATAGTCCGAAGCATTAAACTGCATAGCGCTCTGTCTATGGTTACAAACGTCACGGCTTATGGGGTGTTTTATTGACGACTGCTGCAGCGTCATTCTGCGATATTGTTCCCAAGTAGATAAAGCATGGTTCCCCGGAGATGCTCGCCATTGGTCCAACTGGGTTTATGTGCCGCGCGTCTCCGAACGATTTCAGGGCATAAAAGTCCTCGTCGACGAAATGAAATTCCCCCGGCTGCCAAAACGACTCGTCACGGTTTCAAGTGAATCATAAAAATTGAGACTGTAAAGAGCCGGACTAAGGATGAATGACGATAAAACTTTTATATCTTATATTAGACAAGGAAATTGTGATTTCGCTGCTGCAGCGTATCTCGGTTTACTAGTATGAGATTCGCGTTGCCAAGGCATCTTTGAGCTTCTCCGATCCTTCCGAGTACTTTCGAGTACTTTTACATTTTGTAGTTGTAGAAACATATTATGAACACTTTTGTACAAGCTTAAGGATGTTGTAAAAAATGCCATAGTTTTTTAATATTCCCTATCGTAGCACGAAATACTGCGCTAAGATGTTCATATTGTCATCTCGATTCGACATTTGAGATATATTAGTAATATGTGAATATATTTTATAAAAACTATGAGGATATATAAAGAAATAAGTAGACTTCGGTTTGGTTAGGAGTAAGAAATAAAATATGAAAAACGACGTAGAAAATTATGAATACAGAAGAGAAAGGAAGAAAAATGTGGAACTATATTGTTAAATGAGAAATAAAGAATATCGAACAAGATTGAGAAGTGACGAATAAAGAATGAGGGTGGTTAGATGTTGAGAAATAAGAAAGGATATTTGAGAAATGAGAAACGAGGGGAAAAAGGTACAATTGATTTATCAGGAGCGAAGAATGAGACTGAGAGATAGTAAATGAAGAACAAGGGACAACGTCAAGAAATGAGTACTGAGGTTGCGAACTAAGAAATAAAAAATGAGGAACAAGGTTGCAAATAGAAACTGAGGAAAGAGGTTGAGAAAGAATGGGGCTACCTAGGAGTAGAAATGAAACATGAGAAACGGGGGCGTATTATGAAAAATAAAGAATGATCAAATCAGATTGAAAAATGAGAAGTGAAGAATGGATATCAAGATTGAGGAATGGGCGCAATGAAAGAGAAATAAAGTTCGAGATTGAGTAATGAGGTTTATCAAGGAAAGAAAAATGAGGAGTGAGAAATGTAGAAAGCGATTGAAAAATAAGTAACGAACACAGGAACAGTTGTAACAAGTAAGGAACGAAGATTTTACGGTGAAGTTTAGAAATGAAGTATGAGGAATGAAAAATGTCAAATAGAAAAACGTTAGAACGAGGAAGGAGAATGATTTAGAAGTAATGAGTGAACATTAAAAAAACATGTAGAGAAGTGAGGGAGGATGAAAGAAATTTTAATTCTACGTTTGACAAATTAAGAATGAAAAATGAGGTTAAAACATAAGGAATGAAAGGACAGAGCAAGGTTGTAAAGAATGAGGAACAACTGAAATGAAAAATTGTGAATAGGACACGTAGAGAGAAGAATCGAGGATATGATATATGAGAAATGAGAAATATGACTAGAAGTAAATGAAATGAGGAATGATACACGAGTCACGAAGTTAAGAAATGAGGAATGAACCGGAATGTAGAGTAGTTTAATATGCCCCACGCTGCATTTGAATATTTCGTTGCATGAAACATTGCGTCAAAACCTTGATATTTGCAACATCGCCACGATATTTGAGAGTATACGTTGGATGAGTTTTGTGGCTAAATTATGTCAAAGGTTTTAGTGTTTTATATATAGACTGCCATTCGAAGTATGTAATACATACACTTTTAGACTTTAATAAGTTAAAAGATTGAATACATTGTAATCAAAATTAATGAAAGTTTTCTGTATTTTAATTTTAGGCAACGAATATTAATGCATGGTAATCAATATGATACGACAGAGAATAATGCCTATCATATCATCGTGTCCTATAATTCACTTTTAATACAAAAATTGGATTTATAATGCTATCGCAATTATTCTCCATATTCTTGCAAATATTTACGTTGATTACAAAATATTGTAGCATAATAATTATATGTGTTTATATGTGTTTTTTAGTTGTATACAATTCTATTACATTCTATTATATTGCATACACAGAGAGAAAAGATATGAGCTCTGTAACTACCCGAGTAGAAATTGAAATTGAAATTTATATTCACAAATAATACATACTTGGTATGAATTTTTCCATTATCGTTGTCTATTCCTTTTTGGTCCTGAAGCACGCATATAAAAAAATCAGAATTAGAGCGTTGTAACGTCACAAAATTGTAGAATGATGACAATTTTTTATTCGACGCAATATTAAATTGATTAGTAACGATCTTCTTCTTTTTCTGACATCGATGGTGCCACATGAAGTTTAACCTATATAATGTTCAATCAATAATTATTAACCTTTTATCTTTTGTTTCGGACATGATTACCAGATCAGGACCTGAGTATAACCGTACACGAAACTAATTACGCTTTCGAATAAGGCCTTTCAAATGTCCTATCCGGGCCTGATCCGGTAACCATATACATTTTTCATAAAAAATGATAAAACTTATACCAGGACCTGATTACTTTCAAGTATGGGCCGGATAAGATTTTGTTAAGGAATCAGGCAAAAAGAGTCACATTCCGTGTCAGAACCTGATTCAGGGCCGGATTAGTACCGTAACTGGGCGTGAAATCAGGCAACTTGATCATGATCATACCCGGAAAATCAGGCACCCTGATAAGAACTTTAACTCAACCCTATTTCAATTTCTACTAGGGTTATTATAAAATTTGTATAAATTGTTTTATTTTGTCAGTGTGTATTATTATTTAATTTAGCTTACATTTATATACGTGATATTTACAAACTTAATTTTATTAAATGTATATTAATTTTCTCAGATCAGAATCATTAAAATTGTTTAAAAAATATTAGAAATTCGGTTTGTTTTTGGCTAATATTTTTAGAATTGTTAATAAAAAATTGAGATACATTAGAAACATTATTCATATTAGACAATCAGATATTAGACAGATATTAGACAATCAGAAACATTATTTATATTAATTTATTAAATATCTCTGTGGTTTATTAAATATGCTCTCTCTGTTTAATTCACGAAGTCTCTACCAAGGGTAGCCGAGCTGGGCCGAGCACACGTATATGAGTTGCATACAATAGTAGTGGTACTCGGTCTCCTCTTGCTGTCAACGCTGCCACCCCTCCGCTCCTGCCAGGCTGTGCTTTGTGGAAAGGGTAACTGTGACGTCAAGAGCTCCAGCTCCCGACCCAATCTGGCATCTCTGTACCCTATTACATTGACTTCAATGAATTATTCAAAAATATTAATTAATATTAACGATTATGTTCAATCGCAGATATGTCAGATAAACCACGCTCAGTGCCACCATTCAATCAATCTTCGTATTGCATAAATTAATGCTGTTACTTGCAAATAACTGTTTATCTATACGACATTATAAATCATTAACCTCAATATCTATACAATCCAAAATAAAACTGTCGGAATGTCTCATAAATAAAATCCTTAATTCCGTCTAGTACCTGCACCCAGGGTTTCAAAAAAAGCACAGTCTTACCTTATTATCCAGCCCTTCAAGCTTATTATTCCATCAGCTACGCAAGAAATTTAAGAAATGCATCGAAATATCAAGATAATCATAAAAAATAGTTGGTACTCGCAGCGTCTCTTGAACGGCTCGAATGGTGCTATCGAATAACCGGTAGTCAGTAGCGATTCCTAGCTATTATCTATAGACAATAACCGCCTTTTTCCCTAGCGGCTTCCGCAAGCTTTCAAAGATTTCATTCAGATATCGTACGATGTTACAGAACCGATCCAGCCAAGCAGAAAGTTCTCTCTGTCTCTCCATCTCCATCTTCTTTCAAGTGCGCCGACAAAAATGAAGCGAAGCGAATAGCCGGCTTGCTGAGGCGTTGGAAAGTGGCGGCGATTGACGTGTCTCAGAAGCTCGTGAAGAACGCAGCGGAATATTGAGGATGATGCCGGGCCAACAAGTTCGCGGAGCCTGTACAAAGCACCGGCTCGAGAGGGATCGTGTCGAGTGATAGAAAGGGACGCAATCCGACAAGAGTTGGACGTCAGTGCGAGCGGGTACATGACACGTGCATGAGGGTAAAAAAGCAAGGAGGAACATCACGCCGAGGCGGGGTGAAGTATGATTTAGCAATCGGTGTTGCGAGCCGTACTGGCCCGAGAAAATAAGGGATACAAGGAACGCGACGACA
>JABFOW010000336.1:0-12631 GCA_022817725.1 Archaeoteleia sp. ZL-2020 | reverse complement strand
GACGTAATATTATATTGCAAAATCGACGATATTATATTTGAAAACAAAAGCATTGCGTTTATTTTAGCTTGATAAATATTCAAAGATTACGTCTGATATCAAGTATTGTATAATTGTTATACAATTTTTGTTTTCAAATGGCAGCAGACAAATATTTTTTTTTTTTCGCTAATATTTACATCGCGATGCATTACTTTTTGGTAAGCCGTCGACAAAATGGCTTATTGTTGCGTTAGAAGGCTGAATATGGTTGGATGCGAAGTTACTTCCTCGTCGTTGAATACGCAAGATTTACCACACGAAAGAGCAGAATCCGATGCGAGCATACAGCAACGCGCCATTGTAATACGACGTTTCTGTGGAAATCATTTCATTTCGACAAAGAAAATAAACAAATTGATACAAAGCGCATTCTGAAAAAGAGTCGTTTCTTCAACGGCGAAAAAGTATACTGCAAATATTTGAGTGCATGAAATAGTCAATGTTACTAGTATCATATTCATGTGTGTCAATTACATTTTTATGCACTGAAAAATTCGATAATAATCAAAATTCTATTTTATATTATGTCCACCTTTGTCAAATTGAAGTTCTACGTTATCTAATCCCCATCCATACAGATGGACATCTGATATAATCGATCGTTTCTCTTGCGTTATGTGCAAGTGATTCTGAACTTTGTCGAATGCCAGCTGCCAGCCACCAGCCACCGAAAGTGACGTAGTATGCGCAAATACAGTGTAGTGTGTATAAAGATAATACAACGCAAAAATTTTATCATTACAAATGATAAACATTAGTAGAATTTGCGGTGCAAGGAAGACGTTGCAAGTGAAGTGCACAATGGCAATTTACGACTGATGCAATTCGTGTGACTTTTTTGACAACGCGAACTGCATGTTTTGACATCAGTGAAAGAATTTTTCGTTTAGTTAACTTGAGACTTATGTGTGAAGCAATTAGTTTTGTACGGTGTTTTTTTATATATTGTGTTCTCCGTGTTGGTGAAATAATTCGTTTCTCCATACTTATACAAAATTGAGTCTTACATAACCTAATTATTCGAAAGGGATTACGTTCACCAATGTAAGTGTTGATTACAGTAAATATATAATATAATATAATATCAATGAGTCAATATATTAATAACTAATAATTCGTTTTAAAACGTAGATTTATTCTTGATTATATATTAATTTTTAATGTATTTTAGTATATTGATGTAAAAATTTAAGTATGTAGAATATTTAAAAAACACCGTGCACATATGTCAGTATGCTGTGCCATAAACGAAGATTTATTTTGTATGATTAAACTATTCTGTAAATTGTTTTCATATCATTACTAACAATACAAAATAAATCAATATAATGTATTTCACTCATTAAAGAAAGACAAATATTTGAAAACGCAAAAATATGCATGAATTTAAATTTAAATACCTTACTATTATTGTATATATGTTATAAGTAATTTTCATTTCGCCAACTGATTTTTGTCCTCTGGTAATATATTCTTAAATTTTATACTTTTTCTACAATTATTCTTCTACATTTTATTGCTAATAACATGATAATAAAAATAGTATTTATTTAGTCATACTTTCTATTCTTTATTTATCGAAAGTTTATTTTATAACGAATTATTACGTTTGTATCTTACATTATAATCATTGTTCATTTTTATAAAATAATTTTCTTTTGTTGTGTACAAAATAATTTTAAGTTACAAAATTATAAATTCAAAGTAATTTGTAATAAATATTACTTTTATCTATTTGTAGAAAGTTCTTTTAAAAACTGATTTCGTAGTATCGAGATTCCAATGGAATCTTTTATTATTGATAATATTTTTGTGGACTTGCGAAATATATATGACGAATAATAATGAATAATTTATAAATGTAATTATAGTTTCTGTTGTGGTGACAGTTATATGTATGAAATAGTATTTTTACATATAATGAAACAAATTTAAATATTTAAAATAAATCGCTAATTCTGAAAATTGTATTTAATATACAAGAAAATGACAATGATAGTTTTTTTAATGCAAAATTATCATTTTTAACAGTATAAAAATACAATTTAAACCAAAAAAATATTGTAATTCGAAACTAACGTGTAATAGCGATTTTCAACATTAGTTGTCAATTTCAAATCAGCTGTAAATATCAAGTTTGATAAATAGACTAAATGGTTGTATCAATATAATATCATGTATTTTTTTACATGTTTTTACATGTTTTTTACCATATATTTTTTTACATGTTTTAACGAATCAGAGAAAAATACACTTAGTAATAACAGGCTTTTAAACAATGTAGAAAAATATTTATTTTAAACAAATTCAATAAATAAAATAATTTATAAAATAAGTATTCAGAAAGATGGTTTACTCAAATTATTTATTTATTTATTCTTATGTAAATTATTTGCAATTGTTAATACTGAAGGGAACCCAAAAGTAGTGTCGAAACTTTATACTTTTGAATATGTGTTATATTATGACTTGTGCATTTTTCATTTTCATTTGTCAACATATGAACAGACCACATAGTCAGCATTCATGCTATTAAATGTAATAAATGGATTAATTAACGATACACGAAGACAAATAATTATATCATAAAGCATTATTATAAATTGTATTATCTAATATCTACAACAGAAAATATGATTTTTTGTAGATATTATATATTGTATTTCAAAAGAAATATAAAGAATTGATAATAAATTGAAATATTGATACAAAGTCAACAGTATAAGAAGTTAATATTTTCAAGATTGCAATGATATAAGTTGAAAATACAAAAAAATCCAGTAAGACATGTTTTCTTGATTCTATATACATATTTATTACTTTTATTTATAAAGTTTTGATTAGCTGTTTTGCAATGTATATGAACTTGCAAAACTAAACATTTTTAATATTTGTATAAATAAGTTGACTTATATCAGATTCATACCCAAGAGATTTACTAACATTGTTTCCTTAATTAAAAAATTGATACAAATATTGCATTGCACATTAGTTTATTCTAATAACAAATTTCTGTTATTAGAATTCAAAATTATTATAATTTAAAAAAAATTAAAGCTATTCCTATTTTTTCTTGTAATATCAATTTTTTAGTTTTAAATCAAATATTCTGAATGTTCTATCAATATTTATAGAGTTAGTATTACTAACTAATCATACTGACGTATGATTCCTTATCTGAAATCGTGAGAGATTAGTTTATGAAATAACATTAATACCAAAACAAATTATAACACTTTAATCCATTACTATAGAATGTCATTGAATACAAAATAAATCATGCACTTTAATGCGAGAGATATTTAGTAAATCATGAGATACAACTATAAAATCAATGCAGTCACAATCTATTTACATTGAAATGTGCCAATTTCCTTGCATTTTAATTGCATTTGTGAGAAAACTTACATTATTATGCATATTGAATTGTGAACTGTATCAATGGAAAATACAGAAGTAAACAAATTAGTTTTAAATTAATGAACATAATGTAAAATAAATTAAATAATATGGAAGCAAATGATAATTAAAACAATTTATCATAATTCATATAATTCTCACGCAACATGTTTCGTTAATCACACCATATTTTAAATAATATATATATATACCTTATAACAAGATTAAATTGCCAAATGGAATGTTTCACAAATCAATTATATCACAAATTATCAACATAAGAAGTGTTCCTAAATTATTAGTAAACTATAAATAAACATTTAAGAATACATCTAAATGAACGTAACAACTTCTGCACAGAATTGTGACCTAAGTAGTAACAGAAATTTAAATCTCATTCTTTATCTCAAATTACAATTCCCTAAGCAATGTTACGTGCTCAGCATTTTGAATACAAATAGAGATAGAAACTCAATGCCTATGAAACTTAAAATAGATCCAACAACAAATATGCACAGCTGAAATTTAATCTGCCTTGTAGAGTCAATTAATTCGTGAAAATACACACAAGCATACCAAGATAAAATCATCCTATGTAATCTTGCGATAAGATATTCAGTTAGTATGCAAACATAAGTCTCAATCTAAAAGTACATAAATTGCACTGAAACTTTGGCACATAAATAGTATAATGTAATTACATTTTAATGTACAAAAACTACAGCCAACAAATAAGTAATTGCTGGAATCGAAAAAAAAATGTTTAACTTTCTAAATATTCGCAACATAATTAGAGGGAAGAAATTGCATGGTCATAGAATTGATGGCGCGGAACAAGTCCATTCATAAATGAAAGTTTCTCTGACGGGTAGCTGAATATATGCATGACTTTCAATGAGGAAACGTTGTTTATAAATAAGGAAAACAGTCAATGTGTTTATTATTTGCGAGCTCACGACGTTCGTTAAGCATGTTTGAAGCGTAACGGTCGTCAAACACGTTTTGATAAAAAACGGATAATATTGAATGAACTAATGTAATGTCAAATGCGAAGGTTTATTGCGCATGTTATTGAGTTGTGGCTGGGTTAATGCATGAAAGACTTTAGAGATAAGCAGACGATGTTGAGAGGAAAGAAAATATATGATTTGAAATAATAGCTTGGAATTTTTGTTTTGGACAGTCAATTTTGTAGGACAAAATGGAGAAAGAAGGGACAAATTCAGCCGGAGGGCCGTTGCCAACAGCGCCACCATCGTACGAGGAAGCGGTGGCATTTTCTGGAGGTCCTCCATCTGGGGCGGTTACGAGTCCACCCTATCCAGTCAGCGGTCCTCAAATGCCCATGCCAACACCTTGTAAGTGACAGAGAGGAGTAGATTTCATAACTGTTGTTTCGACTCTCTTATTATAAACCTTGATTTCATTATCATTCATTAATATACATCAACGATGATAGCAGTACTTTAATGAATAAAGCAGTAGTGATAATGTTAATAAAAGTAGTACGTGACTAGACAGTCGTTTATGAAATGAGTAATTGTGATAAATATGATCATGATTATACTTAATCAAATGATTGATGATTTGGTAACAAATGAAACTCTTTTTTTTTTACTAGTGTTTGAAATTGATTGTGATATGAAATGTAATTATTAGATAAATGGAGCAGAATTGTATAGGTGGGTTATTAAAGTAATGAGAAACAGATGAGTTATAAATTATTTATTGGTTTTTTTATAGGAATTGGAGAAATGGAGTGTTTTGGTAAGAAAAGATAAGATGCAGATTAGTCTGAAATGTTTTGGTAAGAACAGAGATCCATGGGAATTTGAGCTCCTCGAAAGAATGGTCAGAAAAATCTACACTGAGAGAAATTTTGAATAGTTGTAAGAACCAAAATTACATTGTTGAAATACTAACTATATTTTTAATAAATTCAGCTGAATAAACTATAAAATTATAGTTTTTCTAACCATATGCTATAAAATGCATGGTTGTGTGTTTCACATTTTCATAGTTGTAAAAACCACCATTCGTGAGTGTAAAGCACATAAAATATTCTCAGCCATTTTCTTGATAAGTATTCGTCATTTATATACGTAAGTAATAATTACTGTAAGTAATAATACGTAAGTAATAATTACTGTTAATTTACGCACATACTTTCAGAAATGTTTAGCTGTTAGTTTTAAATGCACATACACATTCCAATGATGTCCAGAATTGACAAAGAAATATTTGATCTGTGCCAGATGTAAGGTAAATTATAATCTCAAAATTGACACAGTGTAATATCGAATAAAATGTTCAATTATCATTATATGTTTGTTATTTAATCACAAATAAGATGAATTCTTTAGCATTTATTTATCTAATACGATAGGTGGACAAAACATTTGCATAATGTTAGATTAACCTAAGCTAGTAGTTTAAAAATATGATGATAGGTTTTTTATAATATATTTTGATTAATGTACTGTTAATTACTCATATGTTCAATAAAATATTTTAAAAAATAGCTGCTTTCATCTATTACCTACTTAAGTATTATATATATAGTTAGATAATAAAGAATGAAATATAAATCTCTATTATGGTTATAATAACTAAAATATTTGTTTAACATAACCATATTATTATGGTTACAATAGTAATGTAGAAATAGTCAATACAGTTTATATTTATTATAATTACGTTAATTTGGTTGCTGTAACTACAATGATATTGTTGTAATAACTTTACTTTTTAGTCGAGATTAGTCTATTTTGTAGTTCATCTGAATCTTTTAGTTGCAGAAACTATAAACTAATAGTTATTTCCACCATAAATGTTCAGCAGTGGTCTTCCAACTAAGTTTATATGGTTGTTATCACTAAATTTTTCTCTCAGTGTATCAATATTTGTTCAAACATAACTTGTAATATAAATATATCTTTTAGGAATTAATGCTTCGTTGTAAACTCCATACATAGTTTTGCAAAAGAATTTGTATATATAGTTGTTGCCTAAACAAAATATTTTATTATCATCATTTAGAAGGAACCTAATTTATCGACATTTTCATTTATCAATTGAATTTTAGAATGTAAACATGTCCTTTTACATCGATACAACATAAAATACAAAAAAATAAAACTTAAACTTTAATTTAAGCTTGTCCTTTCATTTAATTGTCGAATTTTGGATATGTAATCATACAAATTTTTTTTTCACGAATACAATTTATTACGTCACAAAACATTTACATACAAAATAATGTCACTTTGGGACAACGAAAATAAACGCATGTTTCCCTTTTTCCATTCATGGAGAAAATTGGGTATTTTTTCCAATTTGAAATTTGATGACTACGATGTTTTTGATTATTACCAACAAACATTTTAATAGTGATAAAAATTAATAAGATATTATAAATTATTATGAAAGCAACATTATGCGGCTTTAAGAAAATGTATACCGACGCTGTTCCACTGTGAATTCCCATCATACCGATTCAGATCTATGACTCATTCAGCTTTATACGAATATTTCTGTGCTTTTTTCATATGCATAAAGTATTTATACAGATTAAAATTTTAATGAGTAAACAACAATTAGAAAAAGGTACAACAATTTGCAAGTTTTTAAATTATATTTGTTGTGGTTCAATAAATATCATACCAGCGTTTGTGCAAACACTTCACATATATAAGTGTAAACCACATTACTTTTTTATGAAGTAAATTAATCAGGACTACATCAATATTGTCGGAATTCATGTAAAATAGTAGATCTGTCATAAATTTTGTTTCGTTTATTTCTAATTATAGGGAAGTTCGAATACTTAAGTGATTTCCGTGTGGTCCATTTGACATGAAATGATTCTATATATGTTGCTAGAACAGTAATTCTTGTTTAACGATATGGATGTTAGTGTTACAGAAATTTCATGGCAGGATCCTAGTTGCCCATGAAACGATAAGACGCATTATGCGTAGTGCATTTTCATTTTGTGCAAATGGATATTGATGCACTTATATATTTGTGTACACTGAGAAAAAAAGTATCGTAAAAATTACTATAAATTATGGGGACAATTACTATGTTTATCATATGCAGTACAGAAAAAATTAACATATACATTGTAATTTTTCCTATAATTTATAGTAATTTTTGTGCTTTTAAAAGTATGGTGTTGCTTTAGCAGAATTTATAATAATTTTTACAATACATTTGTTCTCAGTGTACAATTCTATTAATTATATTATTCTATTCTTGTGTACGGGACAATTATTTAAATTTGTAGTACACAATTACCCAGATTCCTAAATGGTTAGTGACCAAATATTTACGCACACAAATACCTAAGATCTCCAACTGGCCAACGCACAAATAACCACTTATACAAATATACATAAACACTGATATCCTGGTGCATTACTCACACAAAATGAAAATGTAATACGCGTAACGCGTTTAATTGTTTCATAGGAAACTGAGGCCCTGCCAAATTCATCTTTCTTAATGCATAACAAGATACATACTTTTGTATTTTCTGCATTATGTATACATTCGAAATATATTCGATGGATTCAGAACACAATAACCAACGCATATTTAATACTTTTACTATTTAACAATGATTCTCAACTCCAATATAAACAATAAATTCGTATTTACTCTAAAAATTGTATGCAAAACGTTCAATTATAGAAAGAAAGTTTTTACTTTCCATTAAAATTAATTACAGAAAAGATATATATTACGATGGCTGAAAATTTTTTGGTTGAAATATTTATTATTTATTATAATTATATTTATAAACAAATTGATAAATATATATATTTTTTCATCAACAGAATGCTAATGTTTTTAATACAATGATTTAATATCAAATTGTTTGAAAAAAATCAACACTGCTATAAAGCTAATGTAATAAAGCTAAATTATCACGTAAAACAAATAACTTATAAGTTCGTATTCCAATAATCTCGACCAAACACAACTTTCAATCCTTATTTCTGAAGTCCTCACAAGATTATCAATTTTTATATAAAAGCAACAGGAAAATACTCGAAAAAATGCCCAAACTTACATAAGTATAAAATCTTACGCTAATATTCCGTACCTGAGAATTTCCTGTCGTTAAGCCGGAATTTGTCATGTAGTACGTCAGATTGCCTCGCGCCGAAGCGACGCCACCATTTGGAAGATTAGCCACGACCGCATTACTGGTTGATGGTTCGTGCACGGGATTCATAGTATTGACATCAACGCCATCCTCAATGCCTGCATTTTTCAACGCCTCTTGTAGAATGTTGGACCTGCCATCGTTTTCTGCGACAGCGGAAGACATACTGGAGTTCAAGTGACCCGTCGACGCATCCTTAATGACCTGACTGTCACTAGCTTTAGACACAATACGCCATTTATGTTGAAGTAGCGACGAATCCATGGCCGTTAACTGCATACTTTCACTTCGAAAATCAATACTCGATAAAGGCACCGAAACTGGCGTCCTCGCGTTACAATTTTTCTGAGTCGCGTCATTCCGAGAATTGTTATTGACTACAACAACAGACTTATGCGTAACACTGTTATCTCCATCGGGTAGAATACTGCTAACAACTGGTACAGTTTTCCTTGAACTCTTAGTCCAGTTACGCGGAGGCTCGTCAATCCGTCGTTTTTTCGCCTCAACTTCATCCACGATTTCTGACTCGCTTTGCATGTTATTATTATAAATCGTATCAATATTCCTTTTCCTTCTTAAGGCACTTTGGTTGATGTCGGCGACGACATTTGAAGCAAAAAGCATTTCGGGAGGAAACTCGACGGGAATTTCATCGTCCTTCTGGCCCGAGGAGAAATCCAGTAGCTTCGCATGCACTTCGGCAGGTATGGAAGTGACGATGGAGATCTTTAAGGTCATCGGAGAATTATTTACAAACCACGGATCTGATGCGGAATCGATTACAGTCGGGGGGTTCTCGACTGGAACGGCGGAGTCCCTTTCGGAAGAATTCGTTTTATTCGGCGAGAAGACACTTTTCGATGTCGCAGACTCTTCTTGTTCACTTGGATTCTCGTTTATAATAGTAACCGACTTTTGTGGACTTGGCAAAGTCGAGTTTGGTACTTTATCGTTTTTAATCAAAGTTCCCTTGAGCTGTTGCGCGTTCTTGGATAATTTTCCGCTAACAATCTAGGAAATGTAATAGAATCAGTATGATTGTTGTTACTTTTTTATTACACAATGTTATAGATTCTTAATCCACTAATGCTCAGATAGCTTAATTTCAATCCGTTAAGTTGAAAATGTTCTGTGTTGTTATTATACCTCTGACTGTGATAAAATTTGGTTGCTGAACAAATCCTAGGACCGTCAAAATTCAAATTTGCATCTTCAACTTTTATTGTATGCTCATGAGAATGATCATTAAGAGTGCAAAATGCAAAAGTATGCCAAATTGAGTAAAATATTTAAAATTAAAATAAATAAAAAGATTAATTTTGGATATTCATGGATTAAGAATCAAGTGTATTCGTTAACGTAAATCATGTTATAAAATATAAGAATTTATGAATATTAATGTCGAACAAAAGTAAGTTACCTCAAACGCATTGTCATCATTATCCATCATTATAACTTCGGCTGTATACGGTATGTTGCTACGCACAGGTTTTGATTGAGTGGCAAGTGTTATATTACTTTGTGCTAGTGTACTTTCATCTTTTACTACATTGCTTGTAAAACTTGGTTTGTTTTCATTACTAGTGGTATCTGTAGGAGGTTTGTGACAGTCGACATTTTTGGCAGTTGGTCCGTTGCTACAAAAAATTCATACTTCTTGTTTTTAACTGCATATCTTCTTGCAATAATTTAAAAATACTGGTTAAATGCGAACATATGAGCCAACCTTTCTAAAGCCATTCGAGCTTGCAAAAGCTTGAAAGAGCGAGGTCCTGGTTTCAGGCGAATTTGCGATGACGCGACAACGCTTTGTGGCGGTTTGACATCGTTTTGTTGACACTCGGGTGACATAGAACCAACTGATATGTTACCGTCATAATCAGAATCTGCTTGAAGGGCTTGCTGTTCCTTGCTGTAAATATCAATTTTATAATAAGTTGACCTGGAATAATTTGTATGATAATCCGCTATTTTCATTTATTATGAAATATACCATATTGCGGAAATGTAAAACTATACTTATTGTATAGTAAAAGCCCATATTAAAAGTTAGTGTGAGAAAAGATTTTATATTGTTATTGCATTTTGACATTGCAACCATAACGATATACAATCTTTTCCCACACTATCTTTTAATAATTTCACAATTAATTAAAATTATCATCTTAATGACTTCTGACTGAATTATTACAACATTTTTAAATTTATTGTGTACATCAATGATGGTGAATGATAAATTCGGAAATGCATGAAAATATTATATTACCTGTATGGATTGAATAATAACACTAGTTATTGAAAAAACAAATGCGTTATGCACGGGTTTTGTAGAAGCTTTCAGAAATCACCATATTTTTATTTCGTTTTTAATAAAACATTTAAAAACATCGTAAAAAACATTAATGTTGAAGAATCTTAAAAGCCTATACAATTATAAACTAAATATAATACAGTGTCTTAACAACATTACATAATTTACCTGTTTTGGTTTGATGCACGAAAATCAGTGTCTGGTTTGCCTACGAGAAAAGTAAAGAATTATATCTAAAAAATAATATCTATCTTAGATGAGTGTATCAATCTTTAAATTAAATTAAAGAATCAACCCTTATGAAAATATAAAAATTCTAAACTAGGTAAGAAATATTTTTACAATATTTGTGAAAAACTCCTTGACTTTGAAATTTGACATTAGACATTTTTATACAAAATATTGAAGTGAGCCTTAATTTTGTTTACGAAGTGCAATATAGAAACCATTTGATTCCTTCAAGACAAAATATAGCTTACATATTATAGAGGCACACACAGTACATTGCCATGAAGGATTCGCCCATTTCAATTTACCACAGGCCATATGGATTCCTTGGGATCCACATAAACGACATAGAGTCAACTCCCATTTTCTGAAAAAATAAAATTAATACAATAACGTTCTATAAGTTCGACAAATTAATCTTACTTCAAAATATTGCTACGAAAGCATCAAATTAATTAGATATATTACGCTTTAGTACTCGTGTGTGTTCTGCCTTTTGGACACAAACACGTCTGTGCATTACATGTATTATGCCTGTACAATAATTCTTCGTATGCATTAGGTACAAGTTCCCAAGAAGCATCCCTGGAAAAATGATAGGACATGTTATGTATACTCATTTGATTCTCATTCGAAATATACATTGCCTATAAAAGATATTTTGCATATATAATTTCAATACAGAATTATGTATGAAAATGAAAGGGTGTGAAAGTTTTATTTTATTGCTAAATAAAATAACTCTTATCTATTATCACATAATTATTCACTGTTTATAAAGAAACAAAGTAAAAACAATTTTATTTATGTTTCAATTGAAAATTTAATAACATAAGACTAAAATAATGCTATAATAAATTAAATTAACATACCAGATATAGAATGTCATCTGCGATTTTTTTTATCCATTAAACACATTTATAATACGCATTTATCTTAAACGTTGAAATAGTTTAGATAAATAAATAAAATTGTTAAGTAAATTATTGAAAAATATAAGTATTGGAAAATAATATATTTTTGCAATTCTTTCAAAAATTCATTTGTTTTCAAAAGTATGGAACAAAACGTTGTGTTATTCGAATCAATTATTTGTTCTTCAATTATTTGTTACTTAAAAATTTCATCGTGCAAAATACTTTTATTGAAATATTTTCATGACTTTTCACTAAATAGCAGTACTTACTGACAAGGAATATATATACCATGTTCTAACATAGCTGTTTCAAATTCCTTTTTACTGTTGCACAGAGGACATTGAAAAAAGTATCCAGCACACATGGCAAGTTGCTGGAAAATCATATATTAGGAAACAGAGCACACAATGATTTACCCATTGTCAAAATAACTCTTAACAATTTACCTGGACACAATCTCGATGAAACCAGGCATTCTTCTTGCAACAAGGAGCCCATAATGTTTTTAAATTATCGCATATATTAACTTCATCGTAACAAATGTAACAGAACCTTTTT
>JABFOW010000335.1:0-12644 GCA_022817725.1 Archaeoteleia sp. ZL-2020 | reverse complement strand
ACGGTGTACACATTATCGTGTACACTTCGGACGGTGTACATATTCTCGTCTGCACTTCGGACGGTGTACATATTTACCGCGTAAAACATGAAATCGTCCGTTATACAAACTGAGAAAAAAAGTTTAATAAATGTTATGAAATCGCATTTTTGGATATAACCAACTAAATATTTAGTAATATTTACTAAATTAGCAACAAATAGCAACATTTATTAAATATTTCTTATATAATAATTATGAAGTTTTAATATACACTGTATATGCAGTAACATTAATTAAATTATTACCAACAAGAACCGTTCTACAACTTATAATATTTAATTCAATCTTCTTGCAACATATACAAAATATGAAGATGAATACAAAATTGTAATCTCATATGTTCAAAATCTACACCATTTTTTAATTTACTTTTAAAATTCAGCCGATGCCGCTGCAGAGGATCTTTGCCGATATAACTATTTGTAGGTTAATGGTTTCTCGTCAAAGTAAAAATGTACTTACTTGTAAATTCCGGGATTAAGCTGGAAAGTTCCCATAACGCCAGTAAAGTTTGCACATTCTCTGCCAAGGCAGGGAAATCTTTGCTATCTTCTTTTTGTGTATTTACACGTTAATTTCCCAGAATGACGAAACACACCAGAACCAGCACTGTTTGGCACGCACGGTGAATAGCGGTATGCGTGGCGCTGTCAACGCTCCCGCGCAATCTTATAAAAGTGCACATTTAATAAATATTATGAAATATTTATTTGAAATGACGTAACCAAATATTTGATTATTATTATTAAATATACAATAAATGTAAACAAATACTGTTTATGAAACCACGGGTTTAATATAACAACCTTGGAAGACTTGCTATGTAAATATTATCAAATATGAAATAACATTTATCACAGATATGCTGAAACTATTTAATTACATAAATTTGTTAATATTTATCAAATCTTTTTCTCAGTGGTGAACAATGTTTTATGCATATGTACTATTTTATTATGTATTGCATTGATCATAAGATTACGTAATCCATTATTGCACTGAACTTGTCTAGGTATAAATTTCACTCGTATAAATTTCACCCGAATTTCAAAATGGGTTATTGTGCGTTTTAGAGTGTGCGTATAAATATATAATCACTTCAATTTGAAACACATTGTCTCTTTTTTTATTTTTAATTGATTTAAATACTTTATGATAGACATTATTAATACACACGTATATAACTTATTAAATTAAAAATACTCATAAACGTAAATATTCTTCGGTATTAGAAATGTACGAAATAAAATTCAATGTCACTGCATCAGTCAGAATTTTTTTCCATTTATTTGGTATGAATCAATAATATACCTTTATCTGTTTGGACATTTTCTTTCATTATTGAATTATTGAATTTATACATTTTCATAACGCCAACAGATTCTAATTATATTTAGTTTAAATAAGAGTTTTATATTAATTACTACTCCAATATCACTTTAACTTTTGTATACTTGTTACAAATTAACACTGTATGTTAATTTGAAAGAAAATGAATATAGAATAAAATTATTAATAACTGTATCTTACACTGTACTTTAAAAATTATATTTATTTTTATTTACTGTGTGTTATTTAGTAATCATATAGCAAAGTTATTGTTGTTGAACACATTTATGACACAGCAGCATATTATACGTTACCCCGACAGAACGATGACGTTGCTGTGACGTTCCTGCAACGTTGCCGCAACGTCACGGTTCTGTCGGGGTAACATTAGGTCATATAACATTGTTCCTAAAATAATTATACTATAGTAAAATATATTAATCCACATATAATTATTAGAAATATTATTACAATAGTTAGTGAAACTATAATAAATCGTCGTTACTATAATGTTAAAATTTTAGCACGAGAAAAGTAAACCTGCACAGTCACAGTAGGCTACAGAAATCACCGTTAAGCCGCTTCACAAAGTGAAAGATAGAGTCCAATCTGAATTTGATGAATAGTATTTCAAGAATTGTTAATCATTATGATCAGAAATGTTAGGATAAATTATTGTTTTGTCTTGAAGTTAGTAGCAGTTATTTCGTTGTTTGTTTGTTTCGCATGGCTAATCTTGATCAATTAATCATGCATGTTTTGTATTAAACGCATATGACATTATTATCAATCCTGGGATGCTAGAAAAGAAGAAGAATTTTGTCTATAAATATTAGCAAATTTTGCCAGTATACTAAAAACAATTAGCATATATGTGATAAATGTAAATATAAAATTAATTAGTAAATATAAAGTTGCAACATTCAAGGAAATTTACTGCATTGAAGATGTTCTGTCGGGGTACAAAGTTTTACTATAATAACCATATCAATTCAATTAATAAGATTAGTATTCTTACATTAATCATGAATACAACATTTTTCTTTTATTTCATACAAACCTATCATTTTATATAGCATTAATAATAATAAACATTCTTACTAGTAGTTTTTTAATGCATCGACATAAGTGAACGATTTTAAATTTATACGTATCAATGCATTTTTTAGATACGTTATGAAATTGGTTGATTATGGCCACAGGCACTTTTTAATGAAGGTTAGTGTTTCGTTTACAACCCTACACTTTAATTCTATACTAATTTAACACTTGTGAAGAGTCTATTATTGTTCTTTTTGGATTTATATTCGCATTTGAATACTTTGACAAACCAGACTTCTTCATCTTACGCCATCTTTAAATCACAACAATACGAAGTAACAAGAGAAGCAATTTTCGGTGGCTAAATTCACGCAGCCATGTGAATTCTAGTGCCATTATTTAAATTTGAATATCTAATAATCAGGGGAGAATATATGTTTGAAATATGATTCTAACACATTTTCAATTATTATCATTATTTAATGTAGAGATATCAAATAAACATTTACTGATATTAATAAAACCTTGTCATTGAATTTGTGCATGAATAAGTACAATAAATTGTTGTTAACATTTTTTAAGGTGTTACAATGTAGCAGTATGTAAAAAATAGCAATGTAGCAAATAATAAAAATAAACATTAAACTTTGCACATGTCAAAAACTTTAATTGATACTCCCTTTGACATAACATTATTATGATATGAATTGTTAAAATTATTAAGATTCTTAATTATTATACACCTACATATAATTTTATAATATTTCATATTTTAATTTCAACGTGAAAGGCTCGGCGACAATTGCTTGATAAAGACGTATATTAATGGCGAAACGTTGCCAAAATAATTATTTTACAATTTAATAAGGTGCATTTATCATTGTCGCGGACAACCGATATTAAATATTAAAAAAACAAGGGTTTTAATTGTACCTTTTAATAATTCTTTATCGTAATGACTAGATCAACTCTGTTCGTAACCTCATTTACGCAGCAAGATAGAATCTTATTACATATAACCGTAATACATGATAAATAGATAAATTGAAACTGAAAACAGCTCGAAACTACGTCCCTCAACCCGTTCGAAACCACGTTGAGAACTTTGGATTCAACACGGCCACGAGGGGAGTTGATGTAGTCTCCGTGATATTGTTGCCTGATTGTTGGCTGCATTGTTGGGCGCATTCCCGCGTGTATACACACTACGTGTAGCGCAACACGTACGCAGGTACTGGCACACCGAGGAGTGTACACATCAGCGTTGCAAACGGGGACGAGGTTCCGTGAGAAGAAACGTTGTGTATAGGTAGCAGCCGTATAAGCATGAGCGCGTAATTTTTTTTCAAAATGTCTCGTGTCAACTGTCGCTCATCACTGAGAAGTCATACTCATATACCTTGTTGCCTAAAAGTAACCTCTTAGTTTGAAACATGATAATTATGAAATAAGTAACTTAGAACTAAACAGCTCGATCAATAAATTTTGACGCGGTAGGAGAGAGTCGGACCCATATAGCACCGAAAGTTGATATAATCTTATTTAAGCTTGATTTGTCCTACTGATATTGCCAATCTTATATAAAGCTTGTATAACATTGATTATAACATTACTATACAACTGCAACTTTAGCAATGTTAATCAATGTGTAAATTATACATTTCAACATTTGTTCTGGTTTACCGACCAATACTAACCCTAACAGCACAGGTATTATATGTACATAAGATATCCAGAAAATGTCCGTAGAATATTATGTGCTGTTAGGGAATATTATTCAATCTTGCTCAACATTGAGTTTTATAAGTTTAATTCCTCAAGATTCGGAGAACATTTCAATGTTGTACAATCTTTAATAAGATTATATAAGCTTCTGCAATGTTAATCAATATTGAATCGTGATATTTTAAAGTTGCGCAATGTTTATTAATCTTTCTGTGGTATATGGGATATAGCGGGGTACTTAGTGTTAAGTTCTTCATGACATCTAGTGTGTTTACTCTTTGTAATTTACTATTATGAGTAAAAACTGCTTAAGGTGATTCGCCAATCGTTTCGAAACTCAAGTAGTGTCGATAATATAGAAATTCACAAATGTGGTAATATCGCAAATGGCATTATCGACATCCGTATAAGCCCAGCCAAAATAAAGTAACAAAGTTGTTAATAATTGCAGCTACCTTAATGCATTTGCTGAACATGTTTTATTTTTATATTATAACTAAAATTAATGAATTATGTTGGAATATTACTTGAAATCAGTCATGAGCGCCATCTGTGCGAGCGTGGTGCACTGTTTTCTGCTCAGTTTAGCGCTATAATATCACATGTTATGTGTTGTCGTGATTGCAAGACGAAAGCACTGATAAAAATTATTTAAACATTGTAATTTCATTTCGGGCATGATGAAAGTGAACCTACATATTTCAAGAATTGAATGCATCAGTGTTGTGAGTAAATAATTTTTGATTAGGTTAATTTAGTGAAAGATACATCAAGGTGTCTGGCGATACGTTAATTATAATAACATTTTTATAACTTTTTTTGCACGTTTCACTACCAAATTAACGCATTCAATTCATTTTCGTGTATACTTTTACTGTATCAAATTTGGTGTCATTTTGTTATCTCAAAAATGCGTAGAGCTTCGGTACGTTTGTTACCGGCAAAGCGGCTTGACGAATCACCTTAACAAACACACGCATTGCAACGACTTACGACTGTCTCAACACACCCAATGCCTTTATGTTTTATTTTTCCGCATTTGTAAAGCCTCTAGGAATTTAAACATGGTATATATGAAAAGTAAGTTGTTCTTTCACATAGACTGACTATTTACATTTCTACATTATCACCATGAGATGAAGCTACATAATCAATAAGAATACTATCGTTTTTTATGGACACACTCGGAATGGAATGTACACGAGGTCCATATTGTGCATGTTGCCGAACTATGCACGAAATCGAAATTACTTCGAGTCGAACGATCTTCGAGCCTAATTTATGTGATGCTGACGCAGCAAACGAGCTCGTATTAAAGCTGATTGAAATGTTTTTGAACCAATTGTGTTTGTTTAATGTAGTGTATTAAACTTGCTAAAAATAAATAAGTTTCAATGACGTTAGATCACGTGTTTAGAATATCGTTCAAGTTGCAAACATTTTTAATCAGCATCTGCGGATGACTTTGAGGTTAATACAAATGTTAACGTTCAATAATTATACGTGAAATTCTATTCATTTTTACGCATATCTGATGAGTTCTTGAAACGGGTTAAAAAATCATAGATGAATACTATTTTCTAGCAGTGTTTCCACACATTACTTCAGTGTTTCAAATTTTGGAGTTTCAGTATTTCGAAATTCAGCAATTTCATCAAATGTTTCACATTAAACTAGAGATGTATTATTCACTTCTCACATACGCGATCCATGTCAAAGAATTATATACCTCAATTGATCATGCTTGGAATAATACATGCAGTATTGCTACTTATATTAACCATCGTACAAAAATCGAATTAGAGTGCAAATCTTTATTACTATACCAGCTAGTGATGAAAATGTGTTACAAATATCAACTCGATTATTGCCTTACGTACTGTTTGTCTACATCGTGCTGAAAAAATTAGGGACAATGGGTGTGTTGGGTAATTGTCGGATACGGGATATTGCCTGACTATGACATTTGATGTTAGTGACTTTGCGTATGACGTGACAAATTCTGATTGAGACTTCACTTATTCGTGACATTTAAGTTTAGGGACAATACATTGTGTCGAGCTATTCTGCGTTTGGGTAAATACATGATTGGGTCAATAATTTCTCGGATCTTTTGGCGAGATACGCCTCGTTTTACAATATTGCTTTAATAATGTCTTTATAAAAAGTTGAGAATATTCGGAGGACGTATACATTTTGAATATCAGCGTTTACAACATTCTCTTAATCCTTTATACACTGAGAAAAAACTTAGTCGACTCAACTACAATTTAGTTGATTGAACCGGACCACGTAGTTAAATATGGTCAACCGAAAAATTTCTTTATGACAACTGTAAATTTGTTGGATTAACGTCTTGAAAGTTGATTCAACTAGATTATATTTGTTTCAAAGAACATCCATTTGATTCAAGGACAATTTGTTGGTTGCTCCAACATTACGGCGTAGTTGCCAGTACTACCAAATTTTTCTCTCAGTGTATATGAAACATTTCTAATATACATCTTTGTCCGTAATTACCATCAATATCTAAAATGTGCACATTATCCAAATACATTTGATGACGATTCTTTATAATATAATCAGTAACTATTGTACGTTTTTTAGATTTTGGATTCTATTTATGTTCACTAATTTTAGTATGTAAGATGCTTTTATTTTGGCTCATACACTGACTATAACTTTTCGAACAATATCGTGTTCGTTACTATTCGAGTACTGGGCGCTAGCCCCACCCTAAACCCGGCCCTGCATGGGTATTAAAAAAGTAAACACTATAATCATTATAATCACTATAATCATGTTGTTTTGTGATGTAAT
The DNA here is from genome assembly GCA_022817725.1 of Archaeoteleia sp. ZL-2020. Lineage (NCBI taxonomy): Eukaryota > Metazoa > Arthropoda > Insecta > Hymenoptera > Scelionidae > Archaeoteleia > Archaeoteleia sp. ZL-2020. The sequence goes on along the minus strand of JABFOW010000335.1, from coordinate 5,687 downwards.
GAATGCATTGAATTATTGTTTAACGTGATAACCATTTTTTAGGTAAAGAATTACATCATGCAGCGATGGACGAGTCGAGAACTGACGACAATATTGAGGATATAACAAGTGAAATCGATGTCGAATCTACTGCATATCGATGCGATTTTAAACGTTTAAACGAGTTTAAACGAAGATAGAGGGTTATCGTATAATGACGAAGAGAATGATACTGACGATCACCATGATTGTGTAATGATGATAAAGAAACTGACGATGAGGATGATAATTTAGCTGACGATAAAAATGATAATGCAGATGATACTGGAGATACCGATGAAGATTAAGATGTAAGTTATACTGAAGATGACGATGCAGATTATACTGAAGATGACGATGAAGATGATAATGAAGATGACGATGAAGATAACGGTAAAAATGACGAAAATTACACCAAAAACTCTTATCGGTATTTTGATAGTAAACATTCCATATTAGACGAGATAATGTTTGAGCGTTCTAATATTATGGTAAAGGAAGTATTCAGCATGGTTGAAGCAATACATTTACGTTTTAGTTTGTCGGACGAAGCCAGACAAGCTGTATTGTAATTAACAAAAACTTTAGCTGGTTCTCAATATAAACAATTAAATATTAGCAAATACAATACGTCTAAATTGTACAATCCTAACGAAGATAAGAAGCGCTATGTTTTTTACTGTCCATTGTGTTCTATCACATTAAAAGAACCCATGTCGAAGAAAGAGTTGAATCGTAATAAAATAACAACTTGTACAAATTGCAGAGAAACTTATACATTGACAACATCGTCGTCACATTATTTTGTAACACTTGACGTGGAATATCAATTACAATCTATCCTAAACAATGAAAATATCAGAACTGCTGTAGTAGAAAACGCATTGGACAACGTAAGGCGCGTTCGTGATGTAAAAAGTGAATTAATTTGCGATATATTTGATAGTGAAATTTATAGATGCAATGAATACTTGAGAACTCACAAAGAAACTGATATCGTCTTAACCTTAAACGTAAATATTGATGGTGCACAAATATTCGAAACATCTACCAGCAGCTTATGGTCAACACAATGCGTTGTGAATGAATTTCCAATAAATATAAGGTTCAAAACATTACTATTAACAGGTTTATGGTATTGTAAATCGGAACCGAAACCAAACCTGATGAATTTATATTTAAATATTTTCAATAAACAAATGAATAAACTTATGACCGAAGGCATGAAGATAAAATGTGGTAGTAGTGGGAGTAGAACCGTTTACGTTTTACCATTACTGTTTCCGGTCGATTCAGTAGCTCGACCAATTTTGCAAAATCGAATCCACTTTAGTGGTTACTTTGGCTGTAGTTGGTGTTATATTGAAGGTACATATTGTTACTCGGCTATGAGGTACTTAATTAGCGAAGAAGATATTGTAGAACGTACCCATGAAAAATATATACAAGACATAGAACAGAGCAGTACCTTAGGATTAAACTATCGTGGCGTAAAAGGTCGATCTGAATTATTATCTTTGCCGTATTTAGACTGTATTTGGGGGTTGCCATATGAATATATGCACGCTGCTTTGTTAGGGATGGTACGACAATTATGGGATACGTGGATTGATAGCAAGAGCCCCATTAAATTGACACCACGTGACAGATCGATTGTTGATGCACGTTTAATATCGATCAAACGACCGAAAGAAATGTATCGTCTTGCAAAATTCTTGAAGAACAAAAGTAAGTGGAAACCATCCGATTGGTTGTATTGGATGTTATTCGTCAGTATCCCGTGTCTTGAGGGAATTTTACCAAACAACGCAATAACTTCGTATATATTATTCGTTCGAAGCATGTATAATGCATTAAGTGACACTATTTCTGAAAACATGCTAGATGAATGCGAAATTGGTTTGGTGAAATTCGTCGGAAGTTGTCAAAAATTGTACACGGAACGTTTCATGACATTTACCACTCACATACAATCCCACATTGTACAAAGTATACGAAAGTCTGGTCCATTATGATCGACGTCAGCGTATCCCCATGAAAGTAATATTGGAAAGATAAAAAATTGCGTACGTGGTCCTAAAGGAGTACCGTTTTTAAATAATTATCGCAGATCTGATGAAAATGCAGTTCTCCCGGAAAATAAATCATATCGCGAGAATAATAAATATGACAGATGCTACTACAAGGAAAAAGTGTATAACGGTACTATGTATATACGTTCGCTAAAAACTGACAATACGATTGTCCAATTGAAAAACAATGAAATGGCACAAATCCGATACTTCTTTTTCATTGACAATAAATGCTATATAAAATTAAACATTATTAAAGTTACTAAGCTGATAATAAACGAGATACAAATGAACCATATTTTTCGTGTATTAAAGAAGCACGATGAAGATTCTATTGCCTCTATTAGCGACGTGAAAATGAAATTAATCAATATAGAATTAAAAAATGACAACTCTTCATATGTATGTATTCCACCCAGGATGATGGATGTTCAGTAAATAATTTGCTTTGTAAGCGTTTGGTTAGAATTTTACAAAATTTGTCTACGATTATAACATTAATGAATGCATATATAACGTTAAGGTAAAAATGTTAGGTTATTTTTTAATCAATATTATATAAAATGCATACACATGTGTGAACTTAATGCATTTAAAAAACGATATGTATTCATTGCATATTTACGACACATTAACTTACGACACATTTTATTGCATTGCGGAAAAAAGCGACATAGATAAAATAATTAATAGAGCCGTGTAACGTAGATGAAGAGTTTCACTCACGTCATGTATTGTAATGTATGTAACACTATGTAGATATTTGCAAGCAGTCTAATGTAGACAAATATTAATTATAATGTATAATATAAAAATAAATTATAATATTTTACATGATTGCATAAATTGACGAGATTACGTCACCTATAACATCGAAATTACAATGTATGATCATTCCAAAAGAAACCCTACTAGCAAAATTATTGATACACACAAAAATGCAAGCGAGGGAGCTCTGTTATGCGACCTCAGTGGTTGAGAAATTCTGAAAAAGTCTGACTCCTTCCCATTGAATTCACGATACTACCAAATTTCAATTAAGGGTCACCTGATTGAGCCCAAGTCACCGCAATAGGGTAAATAACAATTTAATCCCATTGATTTCACGAGTAATTTGTATTGTGCACAGACCTGTTGATACCCAATGAATCGTTGGGGTAATGTCCGATTCAATCCCATTCACGATACTACCAAAATTCAATTAAGGTTCGCCCGATTGAGCACAATTGACTGCAATAGGCTAAATGACAATTCAATCCCATTTATTTCACAAGTAATTTGTATTGTGCAAAGACCTGTTGATACCCATTCGTTCAATTGGGCATTTGCCCATTTAAACTAATTAGTTTCAATTGGGTTTTACCCCAAACGATGTTAGGATTCATTCCAATTCACCTATGGGCACCATTTTTTGAAATTAATTGGGTAACACCCAATTCGTGCCAATTACTGAAGCTATATAATTTGTATTGGGTGTACAACTATTGAATCTCGTTAACTAATAGTGATGTTCCCTATTCATTCCAATTGACAGGTCCATTCCGATTTCTAAAGGGTTTTCACCAATTTATTCCCATTGGTGACAAATAGGTTTCTACCCTATTGAAACCAATTTAAAAAATTGAAAAGTTGCAATCGGTTTCTTCCCAATTGGATCCAATTGCTTCCAATCGTGAGTACTCCTATTGAAACCAATTCAGTTCTTCATTGTGGACAGAGTGTTATAATGAATAGGTGATATACCTATTCATACCCATTCATTAAAAGGAGTTTTCACATTTCCATTGAACCCAATTCAAACCAATTGAGGTTCAACAGGGTGTTGAATTGGTCGTCCTATTCATCCTATTCAAACCCATTCAAAACAATTCATTTCAATTGGGTTTTAATTGGATTCAATGGGTTTTTTTAACCAGGGATGTCGATAGCACATTGATAGTCGTGTGTATTCATCATCAATGTTCTCGAGATTTAGTAGATTGCTTATGATTTACTTCGATTTAACTCTTTTTAGGATTTACGTTATAGTTCTGACGTGTCATATTAATTTGTCGGCTCGTAATAACGACGAGAAATTAATCAAAAATAAAATTTACCAAATCTCGAATAACGCCTGTTATTCATGTTGGAGTAATTGAATATTTATTTTTGTGGTATCTGGAAAAATGTGTGATAATCAGAATACTGAAATTATGTTACATTAGACCGTTGTTGGAGGATATTTTCGCTAATATGTAAACGATTTGCTCCATCGGTTGAAAATAACCAGTAATGATTTGTATTAAATTCCAATGGATTAATACTTCCGCAATTTCGGATCATGGTTTTACATATATGATATGTATGTATGATATGTATATATTCCGAGCAAACGAAAGTCGATCAATTATCTTGCATTGTAACTTTATATTAAATAATCATACATGAATGTGTTATACACTGATATGTCACTTTAGCGACACTTACTGTAGCTAGTGGTACTTTAAACGTAAGACATACTCTTACGTATAAGTAATATATAACATAATATATGATCTAGATATGTAAGAAAAATTATATTATATTTGATATTTATACGACATTTGCAAAATGTCATGCCGTGCAATTGAGCAAATATAGCACCAAGGTGTTTCCTCATTCGATATTAGATTTGTCAGAAATGGTTTGTCGAAATGAAACACTTAAAGTTTCTAGCAAAACTAAACAAATAGTTTGAGCAACGCATTTCACGCATTTAGATGGCATTAGAATGCAGACTTTAAATGTTAAAATATTTGCTAAATAATATTCTTATCATATTAACGGTATATTAAGTTCTTTTAGGGAATGTTGCAGAGCACGTGTCATTTTACAGGTTATGTATCTTAAAGAACATAAAAAATACATGCCATTGGGAATTTATATGAATTAATGTTTGAGTAATTAAAAATTATGTACAAGATATTTATTTAACCACATTACACACTTCGCGTTAATAACAACAATGTTCAAAACACCTAACCTAAAACACAGGTCCGCGGCAAGTCACGATCTGTATCCGATAATAACTAATAGTTGATTGACGAACAACGCCTTTAATTGTTCACATTTAACCGTATTACAAACATATGCTCGCCGTCTGCGCTATCGAAGCTGCGAGACGATATTGTCGCTTCTAAACGTTTTAAGCGGACGACGCGATATCTGGCCAGTTCTGATTACGACTTGTGGCGATCCTACGTTTCGTGTGCATGCGAGATTTAGACATTTAGACATATAAATTCCCAATGTCATGTCTTTTGTATGTTCTTTCAGATACATAACCTGCAAAATGACACGTGCTCTGCAACATTCAACAATATTATTTAGATATATTGGTATATTAGACTCTCGTATACTAGACTCTCACTTATTTTAACTCTAGTCTTACGTATTTTAACTCGTCTCTCACTTCTTTTAACATGACTCGCTTATTTTAACCTGATTTCGGTGGCGAATGTATATACATATAAATAAATTTATAGAATTTATAATTATTTAATAAAGTTATTCTTATTTCCATGTCAATGGCGCTATGTTTATTCAATGTTTCCTCAATATGTTTAAGACAAAGATAAA
>JABFOW010000334.1:0-12648 GCA_022817725.1 Archaeoteleia sp. ZL-2020 | reverse complement strand
TACATTCTATAGTATATTTCCTAATCAAAAATACATTTAAATATGAAATTTCATAATAAGCACTTCCTTTAGAATTGCATAGGAAATATCCTAACAAAATTATTTTTTAAATGAAGAATCTTAAAGGGAAATAGTAGGAAATTGTAATGATTGGTATTCCATAGTATTTAATGAGATTTATTAGAAATAACGTCAGGCATTGTCTACAGTAGGATATAGTAGGAAATTTCCACTTTGTCATTCTAAGGAATTATTGGGATATCTGGAAACAGACAGTGAATAGTATTTTATAGGAATCAACGGCCTCTCGATTAAACGAGATTTGTTATTATTTTTGGGTTTTATTAGAAAAATGTTCAACTTATCGTTTTCAGTAATCATTGTGTATCATTAGAAAGGGGTAATGAATGGCATTTGGTAGGTAATGCATACATTAGTATAGAGTTTCAATAAGGAATTTCCAACTTGTCATTGATAGGATTTATTACGTTACACTGAGAATACGCAGTGAATGTCATTGTCTGCATTTAATGTACGGTCCGGTGATTAAACAGGATTTATTAGGAGTAAATAGGATCATTGTTCTATACTTCATTGGGATTCATCAGGATTCTTCTGTAGGATTCAAAAGGAACATTTAATCTTTCTCGGGATTCAATAGGATTAGATGGGATCATGGTTGTATACTTCATTGGGATTCATGGGGATACATTGGGATTCCCTGAGATACTTTGAAACTTATTGGAAATCATTGGGATTCTGTGGGATTCAAAAGGAACGTCTATTCTTCGGCAGGATTCAATAGGAATAAATGAATTCGAGGTTCTATTGAATCTCGCTAAGTAGATTTTTCTTATGGATCTCACAGAATCCTAATGAGTCCTATTAAATTCCAATGATTTCCAACGATTTCCAAAAAATCTCAATGAATCCCCATGAATGCCAAAGCATGCTAATGATTCCCAATTAATCCCAATGAAATGCTGGCTAACTTCCTGTATTTTCTTAGTGATTTTCAATAGGTCAGCTTCATTAGGAAATTAACTTTTGGTTGAAATATTTCCCATGCAAAATTGCTACGTATTCTTAATGCAGTTTTCTCATTAGGAATCAAATGGATAAAAACGTAAGCCACGTTTTCCAGGTTCAAACACTGGCTGGGACGTGGCCAAAACAATTTGTTTGACAGATGTCATCATTCTAATTTAATTAATATTTAGAATTTTAAAATTTTTCAAATCATCAAATTGAAAATTATATGTATATTTTAAATTCATAAGAATTTGTCTCAACTGTAAACCAAAACAGAAATTACAAAATTATTTCACAATTATTTTTCTAAATAAATATTAGACATACAACAAAATTTGGTGTTCTCAACCAAAATTAACAATTAATTTAATTTATTTATGTGACATTTTTTCTTTTAAGCAATGCATTATATTTTATGGTATTTTGTGGAAATAATGAAGTAAAATTTTTAATAAAAGCTTTCGTTTTTTAATTGAATCGTTGATGGTAAAATAAGATAATAAAGTTGGTACTTTAAACGAGGGGCATTCGTCGAGTGACGTAATTTGACACGTTCACTGCAATTGTCCGACCTCCAGAATCACGGTAATCGCAATGCTATACGTCATCATATTTTGACGCATTTTGACGTCACTTACTTTCTCGCAGTTAAGTGTGGGAAAACGGAGCACGAGTTGCAGGAGCCCTATTCTTGTACCACTTAACGTATACTTTATCCTTACGTATGCTATGTGGTAACCAGTTGCCTCTCTTCCTACAAACTTACCCATTCATCAAATGGACAGTGTTCATATTTATTTGCAATTTTAGCAAATTGAAATGACTATCTGACAAATCACTGTCTAAAAATGGAATCCTAAAATTAGACATTAATTTTGGAATATTTGACAATAAGATTTAACAATTAGAATAATTAATTTTCTTGAGTCAACCAACTTTTTGTTGATTTAACAAATTGATAGAAATAAAAAAGTCGAATAAATGTTAGTTAAATTAAATTTCATTTAAGAAAGATTATATTTTAATTTTTCACAGTCGGCTTTACAACGGTGAATTATATTTATATACCAAACTACAAACATTTTAATGAAAATTGTGAATTGATTTACTAGAATTGAATTTGAATTGTATTTTAATGGATGTGCTATTTCCAAACACGCGATTACTTAAGAAAAAATATAGCAATAATAAAATAGAAATAAATAACAGATGGAAAACTTAACGCGTGCATGCGTCGTTTTATGGTAATCGAAAAACGACGTCACATGTAAATAAGTGTTTCAACAGCTTTAATGACACTCATAGCCAATATGTTCATGACATTCTAAATTGAATGTAAGATCATAATAAACAACACAGATTAAATATAGCAATAATTTATAATTCTTTGGCAACGTTTATAAAAGAATGTCTTCATTTATACTAACATTTTTTGCATATAGATGGTAAATTACATTTGTTTATCTTTTCGTTGATTTTATCATCAATTTCATTGGGGAAACGAATGTGTCATCAGAATGTCGTAAAATAATATCAAGTATAATTAAAGAAATATACATTTTTTTTAATTCACTAATGAAAAAACTGTTGCCAAAGATAATAAAGAAGTATGATAATTTAATGACACCTTCAGTGTCATCCTAGTAACACTTTTTTCTGTATAATAACACAGTCAATATTTTTATCCTGATACCATTATCCAACTATTATTATGTTTTTCTAAAGCAATAACGATTCTGAACTAGCATATTGATTCTCATTTTCTCATAAAATGCATATACAGGAAACTTTCGTTTATATTATCTTGCTTTTATTTTAACTTCTTGACTTTCTGTGATAATCTAAATAGAAAGTGTTGAAATGAAGAATGGTTCACACTGCAATACCTATTTCGATAGAACAACCCACACGAATACCTGAAATATAAACAATAAAGTATTTGTAGTTCTAAAATCTAATTGAGATGCAATGTTTATTAATGGAAGACATTTTTATAAAACAGGTGCATTCGAAAGGGCTCAAGTTTGGAATATATGAAGATTATGGCAATTATACTTGTGCAGGATATCAGGGCATTTTGGGATATTTGGAAACTGATGCCGCCACTTTTGCATCCTGGGATGTGGATTATGTCAAACTTGATGGATGTTATGCACATCCCACCGATATGGATAGAGGTAATTATGCAAATTTTTTTTAAAAATGTAGACACATTTGAACATAAAACGAAATAATAATATTTATTTGTATTATGTATTTCCTAATTTATCATTAACCAATATCGATAATTATCTAATAATTATATATTTACTATAGTAAATGTATGAATGTAGTCAGTAGTACACATAAATATTATTCAATTAATTCAAATAATTAAAAAGTTAGTCAGAAGTCATTGTGATACCAATTTTAGGTAATTGTCAGATATTAAGAGTTAATATTAGAAAAAGATTTGTATTTTGTTGTTGAAGCATCAAAATATAATGATAAATAGATAATGATAGTTTAGATCAATGTCCTGAACGTAAATAAACCAATATATAAAGAATCTAAATGAGAATGTCTTTCAAATATTAAATGTAATTTAACTTAAATAAACTCCTAATCCGGAGCCCTTTTCATTTATAATGTCTAAAAATATATCTACTAATTTTAAAAATATTGTTACTACACTTTTTTTTAAAATTATGCAATTTGTTTTATATTACCAACCCAGTTTGTTCCCCAAAGTCCAACTGAGTGTCTAAACATTCAAGTTGCGTGAAAGAGATTTAGCTCAATAGTCGATTTTTCATTAATGTGTAATTGAAACTATTGTTCGAAATTAAATGCAAATTCAATTTAAATAATCACACATAATTTACAAATGTATTCCTCATTCTCATCTTCCATGTCAGTGTATTGCTTTTATAACTTACCACGTTTCAGATACTTGATCCAACTTTCTATAACCACTTTTACATTTCTGACTCTTTCCTTCGTAAAGTACATTTTGGACATCAAATGATCCGAATGCCGTTAAACATCCCATTTTACCAGATAAAATTGCAGCAAATTTATTTGTCATTTTCTTGAAATTGCCATTCAGGAGAGATCTGTTGAGTTTACTGACTCTGTATGAGATTCCTCAACTCTGAAGGCTTAAACACTTTTTATTTTCTTACTTTTACAAAACGATTTTGTTGTATTGCAAACGATCTTTTCTTTAAATTGTATTGAGATGAAATATTTATTTATAGTAATATCTATTTTAAAATATATCACAACTATATTATTTACTGGTTACTTTGGCAGGATATCCGGAATTCGGATTCCACTTAAATCGGACGGGCAGACCTATGATATATTCTTGCAGTTGGCCGGTCTATCAGATTTATGCTGGTATGCAGGTTAGTATAACTCATTTGAATACCATTTGCATACAGTAATTGACTTTGCTACAATATTAAGCTATGCTAACAAATTTTTTAATTAAAACAAGCATGCTTAAATAAGATGGTGAATTAGAAGATTCATTTTTTCTATAAATAGGGTGACTAACGTTTGTAAAATTTTACATACATAACATAAAGTGCATTTGTCGCCTTATAAATTGTCACAAATCTGACTCTTTTTATCATTATTTAACACCTCATTCAATTATGCAATCAGAACGTATATATTAACAACAGAATGCAAATATTATTGCGAAATTAATATGGTAATAAAATTACACAACTTACAAATGAAATGTAATTAAGATTTGTAAGTGTTTCAAATTTTTAAAACTACTTTGTTCAATAATTATCAATAATTTTTCAATTGTATCTTTATTGACAATAACGTCTTTTTCATAAAGGGTCGAAAATATATTTTAAAGAATTTTATTTGTTTTCTTTATTGCAAAGTTTGTAGAATGTAATGCATTCTTTCTTGTAATCTTTAACTTTTGTTAGGATTAATTATTATTATAATTTCTGATAATTCATATATCTCGAACTTGACTATTTTGCCTGTATCTAATTCAATGTATTGCAATAAGAATTCAAGTTTTGCACTACTAACTGTAAATGATGTTTTGTTTTATTTATTTATTTACTTATTTATGCGAATGCAACTTTCGAGAACTGGCTTCGAACGTGCCGAATGCACAAATTTTATACTGCTCTAGGGGCTATCCATAAATAATGTGACATTTTTTTCTATTTGTATGTTATTCGTTTCAGAATTTTTCTCGGAGAAAAATATAACAAAGATTTATGAACACCACAGCGAGGTTGACACTTGTTTGAAATAAGTTTTTAATAAGAAAACATTTAGTTTCAAATATATTACTGTCACAATGCGGAGTTTCTGAATGAAACATTGTTCTTTTGATGCATATACACTCCGCACAAAAGTTAAAATATCACATTTCTCGAGTGAACAATTGTCAAACTTTTGAGTTATTATAACTTTGGAAATAACAAGACAGAATAAACAAATTTAAAAAATGCAGAAATAAATAAATATCAATAATTTATTAAAAATTAAGTTATAAAAGTGACGTTTATTTAACAATTAACATTCATTTCATTCATACACTTTTGCCTAATAAGACCAAATACAAAATTATAAATAATAAAATTTTAGTAAGGACAGTTTGTGGTGACATGCTTTAATATTTTTTTTTATTGATATGATTTCTTAGACATTGCACTATCATGATAAAGCGGTATATAGATCTTTCAACTTTTAAATCCAAGTTGCTAAAGTAATTATGTTCCAGCAGTTATGCCTTTTGGCTTCAATGTGTTACCTTCTTCTCTATAAAGTTTGTCAATTATTTTTCCAGTACTGAATCTTAAAATTCTCTTCTTGAGAAAAACATGTTGTTTAACTATTATAATTCGTTAAACTATTAGCAGATGGAAAGTCAGAATAGAAAGCGAAATATTTGATGCAACGCGACACGTCATTATTACATTACATGTTATTAGTCTCCTTATCAGATTGATGATAATATTACAATTTTTTCATCCACTTATGCAAAGAAACAACCATAAATGTTTATAGTGTTAATTACTTGTATTTACATTTTCAGATGTATTTACAAATGTATTACAAATGTATTTACATTTTCAGAATTATTCTCCAATGTATATTGTTTCAAAAGTATAGAATCTAAACATAAAATGTAATTTCCTTCATAATGTGTAACAAAAAAAACTAATTGCAAATAACAAATGATTTAATATTTTATAGCCCAATTACACATCAATAATTCGCCATTGCAATTTATGGAGGAATTATGATGACATCCAAGATTCTTGGAGTAGTGTCGAAAGTATCGTTGACTATTATGGCAATAATCAAGATGTTATCGTACCAAATGCCGGACCAGGACATTGGAACGATCCTGACATGCTAATTGTGGGCAACTTCGGTCTAAGTTATGAACAGAGCAAAACCCAAATGGCCCTGTGGGCCATCTTGGCAGCTCCACTTTTGATGTCCGTAGATTTGAGGACCATCAGGCCAGAGTACAAAGCTATTTTGCAGAATAAGAAGATTATCGCGGTAGATCAAGATCCTTTAGGGATCCAAGGAAGAAGAATTTACAAGGTAATTTCATAAAATATGTATAATAATTACGATTAACCTGTACAAAAAGTTGGAATTGAAAGGAATTCCACTTTAGTTCCAGTTTCTAAAATGAAGAAAAGGATTGCGAATTTTCCTTTTTATTCATATTTCTTCATCTAAGGAATTGAAACTGAAACTTTTTATACTTACAATATCAAACTTTTAAAATTGCGTATAAGTGATTAATCTTCCTTATCTTATACTTGCAAATTTTTCATTTGCTTTGCAATACAATTATGTGTCTTTGACTTTCGTCATAGTTTCACAATAAAAGTATTTGTTACAATGTATGTTTAAAAAAAGTTTAAATGCAAAGTGCAAATCATCGTGGCCTGTCAAAGAAAAATCTAATCACGCCATATATCTTCATTGATTGACCTTTAAGTTGAAGCTGTAATGTGTGACTATTACTTGTAATGTCTGTATCGACGCGAACCGCATACAAACATAGTTTTGATTCATCACTGATACTGATCCGTATATTATTTGAACTGAAATGCTGACTAATAATACATTTATTAAAGGGTACGTTAGCATTTCATGACGAATTTTATTTGTGTCCAACGATGGTCGATATTGTTACATACATATTTCGCTTGAATAGGATTTTAATATTCATGTAAATACTTTTCTTACAACAGAATACACTTATAAGAATGATTGTAGAGATTAGAGACAGAAAAACGAAGATATAATCCATGAAAGATTTAAAAATGGCAGATATATTTTGATCGTGTCGTCATCCAGGATGGTCGTAGAATTTAATCCATGATGGTCTATTCAATACAATATCTAGTATACGTTCCAAAACATAACCTTGGTATAAGCTGGGGATAGCTATAGTTTTTTTCGAAGCATAAATGTACAGCAGGAAACCTTACTTAAGGAAATTTAATTAAACGATTAAATATAAATAGATAAAAATTTATATTTATAATGGACCAAAGAAATATAAATATTGTAGTCAATTATAATGTATTGTGATTTACAATTTTTTGTTCTTTTTAAAATTAGATTGAATTTAATTAAATCACTGTATTGATATAATAAATTAGGTAATTAAAAATTCATAAATTTATATAAATATTTGCTATACATTTGGTTTAACGAAAAATAAAGCTTGTCCCAACTTACTTCAGGATTAAGATTTGCAACAAACCCCAAATGCTTAATATTAAGGTGATTTGTCAATCGATTTGCAACTCAAGTAGTGTTGATAATACAGAAATTGACAAATGTGGTAATATCGCAAATGGCATTATCGACATCCGTATAAACTCAGTCAAAATAAAATAATAAAACTGTTAATAATTACAGCTGCCTTAATTCATATGCTGAACATTTATTAGTATATTATAACGAAAACCAATGAATTATATTGGAATGGAACTTAAAATCAGTCATGAGCGCCATCTGTTTGAGTATGGTGCGCTTAAAAATAATGCTTCAATACTTCAATTTAGTCAAAAATGCATCAAAGTGTCTGGAGATATGTCAAATGTCATACATTTATTTGCGTGTTTCATTACCAAATTCACTAATTCCATTCATTCACGTGAATACTTTTGCTGTATAAGATTTAGTGTCATTCTGTAACCTCAAAAATGCGTAGAGACTTCGTTCGTTTTGCAACTGCCAACCACGCTTGACAAATCACCTTATAGGGATATCACACTAAATTGAAAAATGACCAACCTTGAAATATATTATTAATTTCGTTAAATTACGTTACAGCACAAAGGGATCGAAATTTGGGCAAGGCCAATTACCCCAATATATCAAACTTATTATTCTTACGCTGTAGCGTTTGTAAATAGAAGAACGGACGGTACACCGTCCGATGTGTCTGTGACACTGAAGGAACTTGGCTTGCAATATCCAGGAGGATACAGAGTAGAGGTACGTATCAAACTAACGAATTTCGTACATATATTCAACGCAGAATAAATATTGTATAAACGTGGAATGAATATTAATAGTTTATTTGCTAATTAACAGAGTTCAAAATACAATTAAAATAAGGCAAATCAACACATAATTAACCTTTTCTAAGTTACTACAATAATTACTGATATAGCCGAGTGGTTAAGCTAGTTGCCTTATGATATACGTACATCATCTAGACTGAGTTCGGAACTCGATGGAAGAGATTTTTTTAATTTGTGTTTTAATTATGTTTTGATTTGCTTAATTCTTCTTTTACTTTTAACTTCGTTAATTAGTAAATAAATGTTTTATTAAAAATATTAATTTTATGTTTGCCAAAAATGTATTACATGTTTATTCAACATTTAATTCAATGTTCTTAAATGAAAGAATTCTACGTTGAACCTACATTGGCTTCATATTGATATATTGTAAGAGCTGCAACTTAATTTTAATTCTTTGTTTTTAGGATTTGTACGAAGATGTGGATTATGGTATTTTGACGCCGCAGACAAAAATAAAGGTCAAAGTCAATCCTTCTGGCGTAGTCATTCTGCGATGCGATTTGAATATAGACGAATTGTACCTGCAAAACCGTTACACGCCATATGCTCCACTAAATCAAGTCTTCAAATATAGGCCGAATTCTTTTAAATGATTCTTACTTATAAGATAAGAAAGTGTGCGCTATTGTAATACTTTTGTACTTTTGTTCATAATTACTGTTAAGATTAGGAAATAAAAGATTTTGTCCAAATGTAATATATATTTTTTATAAGACTTGATCGACAGCGTTACGCGCGATCGAATTTTTCACTAGTGCTATACAATAAATAAAAAATGTATTCCAATTTCTTGTGTATTTATTCGAGTTTCGTTTCTTAGATATAATTAATCTATATCATTTTCACAATCTTTTATTCATTTAAATTGTAGAACAAAGCAATGTAGGAACTGTACGACATCCCTGTAACTACAAAAAAGGAAACAAAAACAAATTCATTTTCATAAATTATGCTTTTATATTCTTTAAATCAAGAATGCAACATATTTACATATATATGTATATAATTCTATATATCTATAACTAAAATTATTTATAATACGAACTTAATATATCTTCAATACACATTCAAAGTAGAAATAGGTGTAAAAAAAGATAAAACATTTTTAGACAACAGCGATTGCGCCGATTACAAAACAATAGCTTAGAAAATCTGTCGCAAGCATCCGCTTACTTTGGAGTCTTGAAATGCCACCATAATCTACATCGAATACAAAAATAATTTCTCATGAAGATAACGTGACGTAATAACAAAAACTGCTACATTACAAAATCGATGTTCATACGTTTCGCATTGAGTACAACTTTTATTATGTTATTGTTCATCACAATGTTTAAAGATTTAAGTAGCAATAGTAAAAAAGCTAAAGCTCCGAGAAGCATCTCACGTTCTCTTAAAAGTGATTTTTATGAACAGACAACTATTTAATCATCATTTCAATTTTTATATTTTAAAATTTATTCGAAAATCGCGAAAATGATAAATACGTATATTACTTTTAAAATCGAAGGAATTGATTGAATACAAATAATAATTAGTGTCAAACTATTTTACAATAAAGGAAGAAAGCAGTGTTTGATTTTAACGGTTGGCCTTGAATCTTTTGAACTTGATACTTTTGCCATTCTGCGTCGCATTCGTCATAGAACACTTTTTACATTATTTCATACAAAGTTGAAAAAAGCAATGGTGCGCATTATTCTCGACGTAAATTCTCAAGCCGAGCTTGTAAATCGGCGTCGGCATCGGCTAGATTAACTCCATCGTCGCCAGCGCCAGCTGCTGCCGCAACGGGCTGCTTTGAACCAGCTGCGCTGAGAGAACCTGAGGCCTGTGGCAAACCAGAGAGCTGATCCGTTAACTGTAGACCCAGTTCGTCCAAAACTTGGGATACAACAGCGTCGCTAAAAATACAAATATAATTTCCATACACACATATTTTTTAATTTAAATTAAAAAATCTTATCTAAGACTATAAATAATACCTTTCTTCTTCATCCCCTTCGTCTTCCATCGCATCATCTATAGCGTCGTTCATAATCTCTTCCTTCATATCCATTATTTCTGATTGTTTTTCAAATTCTTGTAAAATTTTTTGTATTTGAGGAAGATTGAGTTGCCTGTGTAAAAATGATAAAGAGTTATTTTATTGATATGAATTTAATATGGAATTAATTGAACAGTGTTCCGGATACTAACTTGTTCATATTTTGCATTGCTCTGGTGACTCCTTTCATAGCTTGAGCCATTGTGTTCTGAGAGCGCAATGTCTGAATTTTTAGCGACACTGCTTGAATGTTCGCCTTCATTAACATGAATTTTTTTACGTAACGTCTGGTTCGAACTAAATCTTTAGCCATTATTTTTACAGCATCCTAAAATGAACATTTTTTATACTGTACGGTGTTTTGCTATAACATTAAAAACTTTAACTGTATTAAGTTTAATATACCAATGGAATTTTGTGTTTGTTTCAACTCAATTTATTTTTATACATTTTAATATTTTAATAGTGTTTTAATTATTTGAAAAATCTTTTATTGATTAGAAAGACCTTGAACTTGTAGTTGTATAAATAGGTTTATTATATGCAATCAAAATTGTTTGTATTAATGCTACAAATTGTATAATATATTATTTGTAAGTAATATAACTTTTTTATTCAGTCATTTTTTAATTCTTATTGTGTATCTCATCTTTTATTATATCGAAATTTATTAATAATTACAAAAACTATTATTTGAACTTCAACGGTTATCACAGAAAAGTGGTAATTTTTTAATTTTGGACAAATACTATTTCATACAAATTACGATATTGGAATTTTATGATTTATGATTGGAATGGTTAACAAAATTAGTTAAAATGACAATATACCATTTGACCATCTTTAGCTAATTTTTTGATATCTGCAATAATTTTCTTTTCTTGTTGTTCCATACGCATTCTTTCTCTGTCCAAATCACGCATAGCTTTGTTCAGTGCTCTTTGATTTTTCCTGAGCATCTCTTCAGGGCTGATGCGTTTTCCAAATAACCACTCCATATCTAAGGGACAATCAAAATAAGTTAAAATTAATTAAATTATTCAATCGTCTACATTCATATTTCAATTTTAAAATATATATAATTATATATATTTTTGTGTATAATAACATAGACAGAACTTGTTAAAGAGTTGAAACAGTGTGATTGCGTCTTATTCTTCTGCATTTTAACCTTGTAGAATGATAGATTTTTAAATGTTATATAGATATAAATAATGTAAGAAATAATTTTTTAGCAATATTGCTCAAATATTAATGATTTGGACAAATTTTGTTAATGTTACTGACACATGAATATTATCAAATCTGTAAATGACAATGAGTCATCTCTAAAACAAATGAACTCATACTTCACAATAAAATAAATGACATCAGAGTTAATTGTTACTATTTTGCATAGTACTTGTCATTCGAAAACTTTGTATGATAGTATAAATACCTGTGTGTTAATAATATTCAGATAAATATCAAAATCCATCTCCGAGACAAGAAATCCAATCTCAGTTTTCCCAATATTTTTCGAATTTTTTCATCTCTAATGAACAGTCTCAATATATTCTGCTTATTAATTACCAAAATAATGATGTATAATTTTTTCATACTTTTTTATTGATTTTTCTTCAGAAACGTCGAAATCTCTTACCGAGACAAGAAATCAAAGCCCACTGGTTGAATATTTTTAAATTTTTCTTATCTTTAATAGACATTTTTCATATACACTGTTTACTAATTACAAAAATAATGATTTACAAATTTTTCATAATTTATTTTAAAATACTTTTTTAGAAAAAAACATTATAAAAACTCCATAAATGATTCTTTTGGTAATAAGTAACCCTTGGCAAATTGCCACCTGCAGTCGACCTGCAGTCGACCTGCAGTCAACCAGCAGTCAACCTGTAGACGGCCTGTAATTCATTTGAAGGTGGTAACCTAGTTCATCTGCATGTGGAAAACTTGTTTAAAAATTTTCCG
>JABFOW010000333.1:0-12649 GCA_022817725.1 Archaeoteleia sp. ZL-2020 | reverse complement strand
TTTGTTACTTTGTTTTTATATATGTTTATTCAATGTATTATTTCTACTTTTACTTTGTTTACATTTTAATTTTATTTACTCTATGTAGAATAATACATTGATATTATTTTGTCTGTTTTTGACCGAATCTTTTTAAAATTATTATATACAGACTTTTTTATTATTAAAATTATATTCGAATAATGTTTCTGTGCTAAGAATGAATTGTGATAATTACTTTTGCATCCCTTAAAACCAGAAATGCTTATACCTTAACAGAACATTATCCTAAAACCGAACATTCATACGTATTACTAACGTATATTACACGTTAAATACATTCTTACGTATCATATCGGTATACAATACGTATGAATGTCCGTATTGTTGAAATTCATTTGAATGTCAACAATAACGTTAATGACGTTTTTGACGTTAATGTTCTATTAGAGTATTAGTCAAAGTATCATAAAATACTCGTTCAGTATTATATTAACGCGTTTAATCCCCTTAATTTCGACACAGATGATATGGTGGTTTATAGTGTAAATTAGTAAGAATACAGCAACATTGAGATGATCGTGAATACCGTTATGATTTAACAAACCATAAATGTGAAGAGAAAAATCATAATAAACAACTTAAATAAAAAAATGACCCGCCAAGTATTTTTTGGAAAGTTATCAAAATGCAGATATTGTGGGGTAAAAGATTTTGCTACGTTTTTAGACAAGGTACAACCAGCCCCCGTACTTAGCAGGAATAAAATGTAGACTTAATGGATTTATTAATTAGAATATAATTATCACTTACTCTAAGAAAGGTCCGGTAATCGTAGGTGGAATCAGGTAACGGTGAATGGAAAATCTGTTCGAATATTGCATGAGAGGATTTCCGGTAACGGACAGTAAAAATTATTCTGAATGTGAACAATCTGACGGCCAAAATATAAAAATATGAGCGTACGTGGAAATCCGGTAATAGGAAGTTAATTATTTTAACATAGTTTGTGTATATCTAGGGGAAATACAAAATGTATAGAATACATAGACATACAAATTATGCGTTATTAAGACATGAAATATTGACATATTATAGTTAAAACTGAATATGAAATTGTTAATTGTGCTTTTATTATGTTATAAATCGTTATTAGTTCCATTCATAACATAACCTAAAATTTGGAAATTCAATATAATGCAATATAATACTCTGAAAGTCAATAATAATGACAATCTTAAGTAAAATAATTATTAATTGTAATAATTTAATGTTTAATAATTTTTAATTTAATAATAAGATATAAAATTACATTGATATGCATGCAAATATTTATTATTGTACATCAAAATAATATGCTGGTATAATTGAAAATACACATTTTCTTTCATAAAATTATTTATTAATATAAATATAAATATAATATAATATTTAATACATTATGACTAATTGTTGTACACTATATAAGCTCGGCCATCGCCATTATAAATACATTTATCGAGGACTTCATAGG
The DNA here is from genome assembly GCA_022817725.1 of Archaeoteleia sp. ZL-2020. NCBI lineage: Eukaryota > Metazoa > Arthropoda > Insecta > Hymenoptera > Scelionidae > Archaeoteleia > Archaeoteleia sp. ZL-2020. Next base: position 11,157 of record JABFOW010000333.1, on the reverse strand, counting down.
TTGTGATTTGATGCAGTGGTAGTAAAGTCCATTGATTTTCTAATGGTTCTACGCAATGTGCATGCACATGATTATTAAATCCAAGTGTTTCCCAATTTCTCAAAAGAAGGTGGTAAGATTCCTTCGTTGCTTTTATAATATAAATAATTTCATTAAAAGATGGCAATATTCCATCAGTTTCCTTTGGAATAAAAAGATTATTTTTATATTGAACGTTTTTAAATTGTAACCAAGCAGTAGTGGAAATTGTACCTGAGGATTTGATAAATCGTTCTATTAAATGTTTGAAGGAATCATAATTACCGTTATTTCTTAGTTTAACTTCTTTAGTCGGTCCACATACAACATCAGTCTGTTTCGTACGACTTGATGTTGAGATCATTAAGTGACTAGTCAATGAAAGCTGATGTTTTCTTGCTAAAGTTAATGGTACATTTCTATGATTTTTGCAGTTACGTGCATAAGACAAAAAAGTTCTGTGTTTTGCTTCGAAGCGCATGCACCATAAGTGTATAAGTGGGCCAAGTAAAATAAATAAGTCGGGATAATGTACCAAATAGTGATGTTTGGGTTTTAGTTTATCAGAGGGAAATAATTCCTTACGAGTTTTGAGATATGTTGCAATTAAATCGCGCATTAGATATTTACATTCAATCTGCATACTTCTACTCAGTAAAATGTCTAACATTTTCCGTAATGTTAAAAACCATTCCCATACCGAAGTATCTTCTGATACAAGATCTCCTATAATTAAAGGAAAATATTTGACAAGAGTTAACATTTCCGATGCGTAAATAATAATATTTCCCTTTTTTAAATGCCCTTCCGAAATACAAGGAGGTTTATCAATTTCGTCAGCACCGTAATTAAAACTTGAAATTCTGGCATTAATTACATTCAAGGAAACTTTCGATACATTTATAATAGAGTTGATCAATAAAGCCATATCGTAACGCATTACACCTAACAATAAGTCATGCATCAAATCACATGAAAAGTTAACAACTGCATGAAAATTTTGCAGTTCATTAAAAATGCAACCTTGATTTATTCCTGTTTTGCTAACATCATTCAGTTGTAAATCAGTTTCGTAATTATCTTGTGTTCTCATTAATTGTAATTTCATTTCAATCGAATTTAAATCATTCTTATGACATTTGCAGAACCTACATGGATAATTAGCCGAAAAACTTTCAACGAAACCTAACAGACTGTGTACTCCTAAGTTATCGCCTAAAACAGCGCCCAAAACGAAGTATACTTTTATAACTTCGTCGTTAACGTTAATTTCCAATCCTATTTGTTCTAAATCTTTAAGATCATCAACTAAAGTGCGAAAAATAGCTTCATTTCCGACATCATTTTTGTGTTTTGATTCGAATAAATAAGCTACAAATATATTCTCCAGTTTGCTAATATATTCTGCAGGGAAAGTAGGTATATTATAATAAACTCCACTGATTTTGTTAGAATTCATATGTGATCCAAGAGTGTTATCTACTGAGAAATCATCGTAATAGAGAAATAAAGGAATTACAAATGTATCGCCGAACCGAATTTTAATATCTTTCCATAGTGAACCATGACAAAAATGGCTCAATATTCTAGGATTACTGTTTTCTAGTTTGAGCATATTTGTGCGCAAAACATGTAAGTTATTCGAAAATTCCAAAAAAATTTTTAAAGTTGATTTCATTGGAATATATTGACCAATTACTTGAAAGTTATCATACTGCTTCGATTTATTTGGCTGTTTGCGTACATTTAATTCATGGCCAATAGTAACGCTTCTTGGGGGGATATATAAACCACTATTGCTGAAATTTTGTTCTCGAGCATAATGTGTTTGAGCAGACGCAAATGGATTGCTTAATATATTAAACATTTGTTCAGCAGTTTTCTTCTTCGAATTACAAGCCAATGATGAACAAACATATTGTTGTAAATCGTCAATAATACCACTTCCTAAAAATGCTTCCTTTTCTTCTAGTACTAATTGTACTAATGAGTTAGGCATTGATTTTATACTGTATAATTGACTCGCGAGAGCATTTGCTGCTACTTCAACATTTTTCTTGTATCGCGTTATTGAATCAGGATTAATCAGCGATTCTACTTTTGAATTATCAATATCACTTTGCATATTTTGCTTTGTTTCAGTGTTTTTTTCATAAACAATGGAATCACTTCTCATTGCTATATCATTAGGTTTAACATTACACTTATGATTCGTTGATAAATGTGATTGAAAAGAAATTTTATCGTTAAATTTTCTCAAGCATTCCCCTTGAACACAAGTATACGTACTGCTGTTATTACTTATTTACTATACTACTTACTATACTACTTATACTACTTATATACCATATCCATTACAAAATTTATAATGTTCCATCAAATGAAAATCTTGAATAAAATTGTTACTACATAACGCGCAATTTGACATGTTTAATATTATAAATACTTTAAAATTATAAAATAGAGAAACCACTTTTGTTAACTTTACGTTAACAAGTTTAAATGAATTTAAGTATAAAATAAAGCTATGTATTAAGAAAGCTTTGCTTTCAACAAAACATTAATGCTATTTAATATAGGGATCTTTTTGTCACTTTGGAGATGAATGTTATAAACATGCTGTTGAAGCATCAACCAAATGTGCTGACAATCAGGGGGATACTGCAAGTTGAAAACAAAGAATGTTTTAAAAGTGACGTCTATGGCTTGACTAACAGAACTCGTTTTCCATAATTTGTCATCGACGGAAACGTAAGCTGCTTCTATTTCCTTCAAATCGGTTGAAAGAATCGCAATACACGGTTGCGCTTTTTGTTTTATACTTTTATATCGTGCAGCTCTTTCTTCAATTGCGGATATAATTCCCTGTGGAGCCTAAACAAAATTATGAATTATATTTTACATATTTTACTATTATTAATTAATTAATATATGCATATTATTAACAAAATTTAAATAATACATTAATACATTTATTATTTAAGGACATATACCTTACACCATATTACGAAACCGTCACTTATCTCTGAAGTTGATGGCAAGATAGTTTTCGCCGTAGCTTTCACTCTGCCTTTTGTTGGTAAAAGATAGGGCAAAAGCAAAATCCGTAATGCATCCAAGTCAGCGGTTAATACGTTTTCTTTTGAAAAGATGTCATATTTTTCAGACAGTAATAAACCTTGTGGCTTACGGATGTGTGGTTTTCGACTGTTATAAATCACACTAAAAACTTCCTCAAACTTGTTTTCAAAACTTAAGTCTTCATGTGGGTACAGTTTCATAAAATCTAATGAGATCTGCAATATAAAAAAACTTTGTATGCATTACTAGGTATATAATACATTTTTTCCGATACAATTTACAATTTATAATAACTCACCAATTCAGGCCCGAAGGACGATTTCAATATTGGCAACTCTTCCAAAATAGCTTCTAAATTTTGCAGAATAATGAATTGTTCGCGTCTGTAATCATAGGTTTCTTGCCAATATCTTTTAACATCTTGTAAAGGCTCGTGATTCTTTTTTAGCCACTTTAATTTGTTCAAAATTGATGTATCAGCATTTGCTGGATGTGGAAAGAAAATTAATTTTACAAATAAACATCAATAATTTGAATGATATAATTTTTGATAAACATACTTTCAGGAAGTGATACAGAGTTACTAGTGATTGTACTACTTTTCTTTTTAATTAAACCACAAGTTCGCAATCTAAATAGTACATTCTTCCACTTATCAGCAAGCTTGCCTTTTGCATTTTTACTAAGATTCCCGTCTGTTGCTGGAGAAATGTAATAAATATCCTTGTAAAATACAAATAATAAGTTTTATTAGAAATTTATACTTTATAATTCCAGAGATAGTAAAAAATACAATTTGAAATATACAAAATTATACACAATGAATTATATAAATATATTTTTTAAGGATGTTTTTTAAAATAAATTATATAACTTGAATTTACTTATCATTAATATTTTAATAAGAAAAATTAACATCTATTTGTTAAATGTAATAAGAATAAAATAAATATGTTAAGTACCTTAATTTCGCGTGGAAATAATTCTATAATGGCATCAGCCAATTTATTTAAAAACACAGGAGGTCGACTGAAATCATTAAAACCTAGTTACAAAATTATGAATTTATGTCATATTTATTATGTGCTAAAATGTATATTCTTACTGTAATGCAAAGTTTTATTTAAATGTAGTGGTTTCAGAAATTTTTCATATTTTGGTAATATTTTTTTACAATTTATTTAATAAGTTAAATAATAAATTACAAATAATTTATTTTAGAATGTATATACTTAATTTTTCCAAACATACCTAATTTTATCTACGTCACATCTGTAGATGAGTAAAGTCACTAAAGAACTTCTGTCTTTATCTTCCAAAATATGCTGGATTTTAGATTTCTGTAAAATGCTTTGCCCTTCTAAAGTATCTTGTAAAACGACGGTAATAGCCTAAAACAAATAATTTATTATATTATTAATTTTTTGTTATATTTAAAAAATATTATATTAAGTAACATATAAGAAATAATTAATTAATTAATTATACAAACAAAGATTCTTACTTCTTTACAAACATTATCAGAATGTAATCGTAATGCAGGATTGTAGTTACAATTTTCTTTTGTACAAGACGGCTGTGGCTCAACACGTAACTTTTTCCTTGGATTCTATATGTTTTCTTTGTCATTGTTTAAACAATGTGTTTCAGAGATTTCTAGATTGCTGTCATTTACTTCCAGATTACTGTCATTTAAATTTGGGCTTCTCGTATTAAGTTCATAATACACAGGAATGTTTTCAACCTATATATATATATATATGCATTAATTAATATATTTATTTATATCCCTATTGAAATTTATGTTCAGATACTACAAAACATATAAAAATGTAATACAATTATAAAACCAAATTAGTAATGTACACATATTTTAAATTCACTATAACACATAAGTTAATAATTAATATAATAAAAACCATTATCTGTTCGGATAACATATCCTTTTTCCAATTTCTGTAATTTTCTAAAAATTGCATTAATTTAACTATAGATCCTATCTTAATTCCTAAATTAAAACTGTGGAAGTCTTCTGCACTCATGTTAACCAAAACATTAAAATCAAAACCTTGTTCTGGAATATTGAAAACAATTTTTAAAAATTTTATTAATATGTCAAAATAAATTATATGAATAATGTATAATAACATAATTTAATTACACAATAATCATTATATATGATTATTGTGTATAGTTTCCTTATATGTTATAAGTTATTAGTGTCTATAGTTTCCTTAGTATAAATTTATTTCATTGTTTTTACTTTAGCATTATTCATACATAACCTCAAAAATGACATTACATATATTATTCCACACATAAAAATACACAAATATAAAGACATTATTATGATGAAAATATGTTTGTAGATAAAATTAATCTCTCAAAATTGTTTCTTTATTTAAAATTTCTCATTATTACTCGGAAAATTATCCATTGCTTCGAAAGTTATAAATTTCTTTACTCACCTTTCAGCTGTGATATTTCTTCCTCTGACAATCCACTTGTTTTTAGTTCCCTCATTGTCAATGTTGTATGTCACAAAACTATATTATTATAATAATTATTTAACTCTAACAAAGTCAATAACCGAAAACCGATATAACCTAATAATAAAGCTTTCCAGTGATACCATATCGATTGTATATCGATTGTATATCGATTATTAGTACACTCGTATGTTACGATTGACATTTGACTTTGCGTTCAGAATTGATCCACTACCCGTCAGTGGATAATTCTGACAATAATCGGTTGTTAATTTTAAGGAAATACATTTTATTTTAAACGTTATATAATGATATAATTTCCGTTCGCGTATTAATTTATGCGGAAAAAGATTCGTTTAACATTCAGTAGTTCATTATACAGAGGAATATATTCTTGACGTTAGGAAATTATTTCTTAGAGTACTTTTTTCATGCATCAGCAAAAAGAAATTTCGCTTTGAAAAATATTTTAAAATATAAATTAAGTAGTTTGTGCCTTGTTCACTTTGTGCCAACCAACCCCGCACCCGGGGTTGGTTGGCACACTTTCGGGGGACGTTTTGAAGTTATACCGGACATTTATTTATAAAGATAATCCATTATATATTTTTATATCCTACCAAAATATTACCAAACAAATTAGAAAAATCAGAAAGTAAAAAGTGTGAAAACCAGCCCCGGTCTCCCCTACAGTCAAAATAGTTATAATGCACTAACTAATTTACATTCAACAAAAATAAAGTGAAAAATCTTAGCAGAATGTAGTAGTAGTGCATTACATATAAATAAAAAAACAATTAAAAATAATATAAAATTTAAAAATAATTATTATTTATATAATAATACACCTTTTTATCGCTGAAGCGTCGGGCCAACGGTGCACCGTCTTGGATGTGGTCGAGAACCACCGTGCCTCTTCGAATGCTCGACGTAGCCCCAACAAAAGTTGCCGGCAAACCTTTTCTAATCACTTTATTTCACAGGATCACGTATTTCGCTTGTTGAGTGCCGTATAGTGCACGGAACTCGGCGTACAAAAAGCGGGTGTGACAACCCATCACTTATTCCATAAAATGAACTTCGAATTAGCACGTGGCGAAAACATAAGAGTGTCAAAGAAGTGACAAAGAACGTTGCAAAACGTGCGGCACAAGATAACTCGGTTGCGCGGCACTTACAATTAAAAACGCACTTCCGGGCACTTTTAATAAGGAAAGGAGTCGCGCGTCGGCAGAAAATTTCGAGTTTTCTCGATAAACCGAGCGCGTCCATTGTCCTTGCGATTAGCGATTAGGCGACGCATCCATCGCGAGTGAAAATTTATCGATCACTCCCAGCCGGACGCAATTTTCCTTAGATAAGGAAAGGAGGGGCGGTAATCAAAATAACGCGTAGCACATCAAAATGTGCTCGAACTATCTTCGAAAGTACAGTTCCAAAACGGTCAAATATAATCAGAAAATAATAGTCAAATTGTACACTGTGGAGCATTAATGATCAAATGTTTTCAAAAACCTGGATGCCGAGGTGACCACACATCTTAAGAATTGTTTACCTTTGTATATAAATGTAAATATACTTATTAACAGTGGACAGAACATCATTTTGAGAAAATTAAACGATCTGTTTATATAAGACATTATTATTTTATTAATACCACCAAGATTTTTTCAATGGAAAATTATGAAGTGGTAAGATTTAATTTTGAAAAAAAATCTCTTTAGGTTCTCGTCGAAGTGTGTACAACGTCATGATAGGTCTAAAAATAATAATTATCCATAAGATAAAGATAATTTCAAAGACAATTTTTTTGGTTTAATAATTATTGATACTTAATTGAGAAAAAAAATGTCAACGCAATATGATATTATAGAATTACATACCGGCAAAAATAGAATAAATGATAATACTTTTTGGCATTAGTTAATTGAAAAAATTAATATAGATTGTAAAATAATGATTAGAAATGTATTGGTAATACCATATACGGAGATCTATATTTATAATAAGATGGACGTCGGCTGCTACTACTCCAAGAACCGCTGAAGGAATGCGGCCGTGCATTTTGATACCCATTATAATATCCAAATTGTGGATAAGAAAAAAATTTTCGAGATTTTTGACGAGGTATTTCACTTGTTGAAAATTCTTCCGTGGGTTCCAGCGACGTTAAACTTTTCCGAAAAGGTGAATCCATCTCAAAATATCATTGATTACTAATGTAATTATTTAATATAATTTTAAATTGTGTGTTCTAAATTAATAATTGTTTCTGTATAATAATCATTTCTGAAATTAAGATTTTACACTAGCTATTTTCTGTATCCAATATTTTAACTTCATCCCAATTAAAATCATGCGACTTGATATACTACACGAATTTTAAAAAAACACGCGACTTTTATAGTTTGTCTGAAAAAACTGCTAATATATTTATTTAACTTTTATTGTATAATGTATAATATTAATATTGTGCAGGAATTTTATGTTTTTATTTTTTGATAATTCCAAATCAAAGAGCTCTATAATATTATGTTGCTTACTCACAGAAAATTCCATAACTTTCCTGCAAATATCTAAAAATGATTGACATTTCATAGATAATTCTGGACATGCCCATTGATCTCTTTCCAACATTTCAGCACCTGGATAATACCACGTGGATAATAAAATAACAGTTTCAGTGTTGACACATTCCCAAATTATTTGAAATACTTCAAACTAGTATAAAAACATTATAAACATAATGAAGAATTGTAGGAATTATTTTCATACAAAAATATTAATTCATATTCGCGTAATTAAAGAAAAAGCGATTTCGGTGGGAATCTGCAGATTTGAGCTCAGTGGTGACTGACGAATCACCTTAATATGATATTTTGACAGAACACTGGCAGATTAGATTTTTAACTACGATCTAATATATTCCAATAAATAAATAAAGAATATAATTACCTGTGAATATAATGCCAAGCATATAAACACATAATAAGCTTGAACCACAAATTAATTTCGTCATAACTCGTTTTTCGAACAATTCGTAGTCGAACAAAACGTTATTTGTCCGTCCGGCATGCGCTTATAAGCTATGATTGCTTATCAATTTAAAATTAATATTGTTTAACGCACCGATACCTTTAATTAATAGTCGTTTGTATGTAGAATGGAGGTTGTATACAAATGTTTCTTCGAAACCAGGGATTAAATGCTTGTTTTAGTTAATAAAACTTCATTAAAAAATCTCTTTTATTATAAATTAATGTAAAAATTGCAAAACATATTATCAAATTGATATTATTAAATGTATATATTATACATTAATGTTAATACATCGCAAATTATTCATTAAATAGCGTATGTGAGAAAATATAATTAAATGACAATTAATTTATAATTATCATTATTGAAAACACCATACTAGATTTTAAATTATTTAAAAATATATACATTGATTTCACACAATTTTTGTAACATAACAGGGAGCAATTACATTTGGCAAAACATCACGAATTTAATTAAAATTGGGCCATTTGTTCATTACGATAAAGAATAAAATGGCTATCGGACTAAAATGAAATCGTGTTTGCGTTCATACTTAATCTTTAAGCATTTATAATTTAGTGTTTATCACTCACCAATTAATACCAGTGCTATTCCAATTGACGAAGCAGAAAGATGCATCTGAAATAAAAAGAGGATATATTAAAAGATAATTTTATAATTAAAGTTCATACAAATAATTTAAAAAATAAGTACAATGATAATAATAATTTGTCAACAATGTATAATTATCCAAATACAACCAAGTGTATATAATATATAAATTAATTAACAATAAATCACAAATAAAAGATAACATGAAAATCAATAAAAATTAACGGAAACATTGAAATCATGATATTCCCATGTATAGTAATGTAGATTTCTTTTTTATCGATCCATACATAAAAGCGGGTCGTTAAGAACTTCCAAGAAAACCCTTGGCGCTAGCCGGCGATCACTGCTTCATTCTTACTGATGAAGTAGATTTCTCTCTTTATCGACAGAAGCAGTATAAATAAAAGTACCCTAAAATTTAAATTCACTAAACTTAAATTATAAAATGAAACATCAACCTACATTTGTTGTTAGAATTACATTAAATTTAACTACATAAAAATCATACATGACCTATAGTACATTCTATAATATTTTTATTTAATATTCTAAAATCAATTAAACGGTCAACAAAGGCAAATTAATATTTTCGTGCATTATAAACCTTCATTCACAAACATTAATAATCATAAAATAATTATATGTTTAGCTGAATGTAATCAGTATAGCACAAAACTATTCGTCAATAATAAATATTATAATATTCAGTCAAAGGTTATATAAAATTAATTTTGTCAAATAATCACAGTTTATAGAAGAAAAAGATTTAATAATATTATTATAGAAAGGTCAAAAATATAGTAAATAATAATAGTTTAGCTCAATGTTTATTGTTTAAATACTATAGATACACAAATGAATTGATATTTCTTCCCAAATATTTTAATAAACAAATTTTAAAAATTTAATTAATTTATTATTCATTCGGTAAAAATTGAAATTTAAAATCATTAACAACTTTTAATTAATTTTATTTTTATAAATTTATATTTATATGTAGAGACGCGCGCTCTGAAAATATATCTTATAAATATTCAGAAATTAATTAAAGTTTAATATAAAGATTTATTTTTGTTTGAAAATTCTTTCAAACGCTGATATAAATAATATGAGGAACATTGCATGCGGACTCTGCGATTATTCTGAAATACAAGCGAAGCGTGCTTGGATCTTAGTATATTCCAAGCGATTACTAGTCACGACTATCACGGCCCGAATTGATTTCTAATCTGGCACCGGCCTTTTCGTAACACGAGATAATAGAGAACCGGTTCAGCCGATCTGCAGACACAGTTCGTTCCATCGCAAACGGTATAAAGCGGTCTCGGACCAGAATCTCGTTGTACTACGAAATTTCGTTTGCTTAATAACAATTTAGACGTCAATTGAAATGCAATTTATATACAAAAAAATATTTTTTTTTTTACGTAACATTGAATCTACACCATTATTTCCAATCTTTTGAAACAATAATAATTAATAACAAGTTGTTTTTAAAGTATTAACGTTATTGTAATACTTTTTTTCAATTGTTATGAAATAATATGTGTCTTGAGACAAACTCTTAATACTTAAATAATGTTTATCCTGGAACTTTTTAAACAATATTAAAAAATATTATTAAGATTATTTTAAAAACTCAATTCTTGAAAAATAATATTAAGATTATTTTCTTGTTTGCATAATACAATAATATTATTCACCTTTTTTCTCCTTCATAAGTTTATTGATATTTTGAATAGTTTTTCACAAGATTTTATTTTGATAAATTTTTCTTATTTTGATTAATATTTTTTGTCAGCAATGTTTTTAATTTTTAATCTCATTTATGTTTTTTGATTTTATTGATAGTGTTTGACTAATATATTAATTTTTTTTGTCTGGTATGTTTTTTTACAATTATATTTAAACA
>JABFOW010000332.1:0-12652 GCA_022817725.1 Archaeoteleia sp. ZL-2020 | reverse complement strand
ACCGTGTATAGTAACCGTTACTGAAAATATATGGTTATGTGAATTATAAATATAGTATCTTTGGTAATAATGCAGTTAACCGATGCATTATAGTAACCATTACCGACGTCATTTCTCTCAGTGTAGGCAGACTGTTGGCATTTTCTGTGTGGGAAATCTCCTATTTTGAGATTACGTTTTAGCTACGAACCATATACCTAAATTGTAACCAATACTATATAATAAATTGCAAATATATATTATAAAAGGAATTAAAACCAATAAGCTTAACTTATATATATTACAAATATATATAAATAAATATAAATAAATGATATATATTAAATTATATATATTTACTTACTTAAGTAATATTTTACATATTTTTAAATCATTTTGGCTTAAGTGATTTCATGTCCACCTGATAAATAAAAATCATTCCTAACTAAAATGTACAATTCAATATTTGAAGATGAAATTGTAATTTACTATAATAAGTAAATAAATCATCTTTCAACATAACATCCTAAAAAGACGAGATTAATACTTTAACGAGTCGTTATGAATAAAACAACATTAATATCCAATTTGTTGGTCGTTTTGGAATATTCTCTATATCGTTTAAAAACAAAAAATTTACTGTACCTCGTCAAAGTCATGTGCGTGAGTCTCATGACGTGCCATTTGAAGGTCCGTTTTGTGCATCCCGATTTTTTTCCGTTCTCTGTCAAAATTACGTTCGTACAATGCCCGCAATGGAGCATCAGCATCACAATGATTTCGCTGCTGTTTTTTCACGTATAATCATTGTAATTCCGTGGAAAATTAGTGCAACCGAGAGTTTCTCGTCCCTTGACTCGACGTTACCCGACACACCTGTACATATCTGGATGTTGCCCAATATTGCCGAATCCATGTTTATGACGTGTTAGCGATGGTCGCGTGTTCGGCGTCGGACAAACGTCCTTTAATACCGTGCGGCCCAATGAAATTTGTGGAAAAAGTACTTACATGCGAAATACCAATAGGAACGAATATTATCTTTTCGATAACAACCAATAATGATATATCGGTTTAATGAGCGTACATTTCTTAAATAACAAATTACTTTTTCTTTTCATTTTCGACGGACTGAAGTTGGAAACTATAGTTATGATTACTTTCACAGGAATAAAAGTGTTTATTTACATTAATTGAATTTAAATAAAAGTAGACAGCCAAATTATGTCCCAAGAATCATAGCTTTTAATGTATAACTTAATTAGTTACATATTAAATGGTTTTGTTAATATAAGTCTCTAATCTCTGATGTTGTATATTATAGTTGAAGACAAATTTAAATGAAAGAAAAAAACATATGTATCCTACACGTTTCCGCTTTTTGACTATGCAATTGCGTATGGGTGTGGATAATTGACTACTTTTTCCGTATTATAATCATACAAAATCATACGCAATGCATTGAGAATGCAAATGATTGTGTATGATAATTATACGGAAAGCGGTGAGAATTATCCGTACTCATACGCAATTTCACGGTCAAAAAACAGAAGTGTGCAGGTACATAGTTTTCTTATACGAATACATTGAACTTCTTTAACAAGATATTTAAGAATAATTTAATTTAAATACGATATTTATAAATATTAAATTTAAATAGTATGTATCATGTACATTTAATAATTTCATGTAGAAATTTACAATAAGGCCAGTGTTGAGCCAACGCTTGCTTCTATTCGCTGAATATTGCAATAATATTTTAACCTAGGTAATACATACATATTGTCATAATGCAAATCATAAAATTAATGCAATACTTTGAATAAAGGAAAATTGAGAATGCAATATAATTAAATCTTGTTAACATATCATAATGATTAAGGTTAGGGAGATGAATGTTGGAATTACTGGTGGTTAAAAAAGAATTAGGTTATGTTTTTGACAATTCTAACCTAACTTCAATATAATTGAATGTCGACATCGTTGTAATGTTTTACAATTTTAATATATATAAATCTTATTTTTCATACAAAGAATTATTTATAAATGTTTGACCGGTCGATTAATTTGCTTTTGCAAAGAGCATAAAAAATATGTAAAATGTAGTATAGCCCAAGTATTCGGAGCAAGTGTGTACCTTCGTTGTTTCGACAAATTGTTATCTTTTTGTGTGTGTACTGCGAAGGTCCGGATTCCATCGAGAGAGGGGGGATGTAGCAGCGCTCGCAAGCGTATAATGATATTAATCAGGGCGGCGTTCGGCTTCCTTAAAATTGCCGGCAGGCTCAATTTCTCACTTAAAATCTAATTAGACCTTCCTCTGGCTCGGCTGCCTGCAGCCTGCGGCTTTCCGACCATACCTTAGGTTAGGTCCGAGCGCGCCGCCTCACAAATTTGACCCCGGGATAAAAAGCGAACCCATGTATAAGACCCACTTTGCGAAATTGCAGTTTCCTGGCTGGCCTCGGCGCATCGTGCATACCACGGGGCACGTTTCAACGCGTTCCGGTTCCTTCTTGACATCAAAATCATTCACGTAGCGGGCCTCTCGTCGACGAGATTGCGATTCGAGGAACTTTAATTGCTTTGTCGTAACGCATTTCTTCATTGGTCGCTCGAAAAACTATTAACGTGAAAAGTAACAGGAAAAAAGGATTGCACTTCGATGAATTTCTTTTATTTCTACCGATATTGCTTGCAATTGTATCATTTTCGTTTTGTGATATTCGTTATAAAAACGAATTCTTTTTGTTTTCTTGGATCGAGACTATCTATTCGAATATAATTTTACAAAGAACAACGAAAAGTTCTTATGGATTGAACATATACGCATATATGAACTAACCTATTTTAAAATAATGAAATACATTTATAGATATTTTTCTGGAATACCTAATAAAAAATGACACACGCTTACATTGTTTGATTAGTATACATATTATTTGCGACACAAATAAGTACAAAAAATAAAAGATATTATTAAAAATATTACATAATGTCATCTATTTATCACTTATTCAATAAAAAGCGTTTACATTTTACGAACTTTTCAATTAATTCTTCCTACGACTTTTCGGTTATGAAATTTCCTATTAACAGATAGTAATATTTCTTGTCATTTGATGCTGCTTATTTCTAGCAAAACAAACGTTATGTCTACAGTCTACTATGAAAAATATTAATTTTTTTGACTCAAAGTATTAATTACTATTTGAACTAGCCACACCCTAACTATGTTTTTGGAAGTGAATGCGATAGTGGTGTGTTTTTGCCACGATCGTTAGATTTGGTTAGAAGAGCAAAATGTACTAAATGGCTAAGCAGGATAAAGTTAAATATTTCGGACGTGCGGTGCACATCGCATTCAGCAGATTGAGATCGTGCATTTTGCTATGGTGACCACTTTCCGCCTTGTCGGGCTGTACTTATTCTTAGTTATTTCAACTGTAAATCGCTGCAGCACCAAGTGGAGCTCAAAGCACCTTTCTAAGAGCATATAACGTCAACGATTGTGGTAATTTACAATCAAAATTTATTGTCTGCACCTATATGAAAATCCGTAAAACGAAATAATCGACGAAATAATCAAGATTAGAAGTTTATTTCTTCTCCCTGGATTATTCCACCAAAATTTCGAACTTCGCGATTCTTAATTTTTGTTGCCTGAAACGTAAAAAAGTAATAACGTATTTAGAAGTAATAACGGCTTAATATCATAACATTTTGATAAGAAATAAGGAATACGAATCTGGCTATAAATATCAAACAATGTGGAATATATATTGAGCACCCTGTGCAATAAGAAAATCTGTAAACACAACAATGCAATACAACCATTCAGCCATTCAAGGAGAAAAACTCCGTGAATTACTTCTTGATGTTTAATGTTAGCAATCGTTCAAACGATACATTTGTTTTTAATTTTCAGCAAAAGTTATAATTCCTCAGTATACATATATTATCTCTCTTACTTTAAGGAGAACAAAAAGAATCGCAATATTATGATGGGTTATCGATAAATATTAAGAGGGTTATGATTCTGAGGGCGAAACCATTTATGCAAATTTTGTTATTCAACCACTAACAAGTAGATATAATTACATCCTACTAGGGGGTAGAAACTATAAATTAGAAACAATTATTTTCTCTAAATTTACATTGTCAAAAGCAATCCCTTTCCACATTGTGTTGCATTTTTGTTACAGATACCTAGAATTGTACTTCCAATTTTTACAATTTGCAGATTGGTATGATCATTTTAAACGGTAGCTGTCTAAAACAGTACCCTACTCTTATATGCATATCTTTTTCATTAAATATTTTACTACATTAAATGCAGTATCAGGGTCAATCGTTTCTTATTGTTGCGATGTTTGCAAATACAATTGCGTTAAGTACTGATGTCTTAGAAGGTCGTAAGGGCTCGCGAGCAGTACATATAGTGTTAGTATATAGTAAGAAAACTGGTCATAATGTTGCTCGTGTCAGAGGCGCCAGTTAAATACTCTGAACGAATCGTCGAACCGTCGGCGATTCATTCGTTACGCGCTGTCGCAATTGGCACGTTTCGACCTATACGACTGTGAGCTAACTCGTTGTAACTGGAGATGAACTATAAAGAGAATTACCACATCCTTCGATGTGTCGAACTACAACTTTAGAGGTTGTTACGTAATTATGCGAAGGAAATGAGTAGCAGCATGTACCATCATTATTTGCGGCATTTATTTATTAGAAATTTATTAACAATAAATTTCTAATGTTCCACCAAGTCCTAGACAACGTCTGAAATTACCTGTTGACATATTGTGAAATTTTCAAAAATGCGTGTCTGGTCGTCTCACTTCATCCGCACCATGCGTATGCGGTGTAACGTAATAAAGTAGTGAAAAAGCGTATGTATGTATATATATATATATATATATATATATATATCTAATATAGTCAATATAGTGCAACCGATGCGAAGTGTAGCGTCGATCGTTAGCAAGGTACAAATTTCGCCATTTGCCGCAATAAACCTTCGAACCCGCTTGTAACTTCTCCTTATGGGAGGCATGAGTAATCGCCTTGTTAGCCCTTATAGCCTATAGCGAGCTCATACTCACTCCGTAGTATAAAAGGTGAAAAAAATTGCGAAACATTGCACGATACGCCATCGACATGGCGTAGGAAACAAGTTAAACGGAGGACCGCCAAGACCACAAGAAGGCGTTCGCGTTGTAGTAACAACGTGTGGTTTGGCAGACGCCAGCCGAAAGGAAAGTGAACGATACAAAAAAAGTATCATCTCTCTCGCCCACTCGACTGATGTTGCTGATTTAATGCAAGGATCCCAAAATCTGACGCTTTTTTGGAGAACGACTATTTTGTAACCCTGCTGTTTTATCTGCTCATAATTGTATAAAGCATTTCTTTTCCTTCGGATCGACCGGTAATACCACCACCTCATGCCGATGTCGCCGCATATTTCAAAGTAACTAGATACAAAAATACTATCCTCGCACGTCACACGTTCCCATCGAATTTTATATTTATGATACCTAGATTTGTCTGATTTTTATACTTTACTGCTATGGCTTCAAATGTATATTGAGAGACAAATGTACTACATTTACATACACCATGAAAATATACGAATGATATATGATCAACTGAATAATTTCATTAAAGTGACACAACTTTTTTCAGCTTACACTAATTTGGTCGTTTCACTACAGTTATTTCTTAGTTTCGCTAACACAAAATATAAGGAATTACACTGTTACGCCGCAGATCCGTAACTACAGGTTACAACCGTTTTAAACTTTTTTTGTGAAAGTATCTAAAATTTGCACAATTCTCGTCAAACTTTTGACAGACATGTCTCCCATGTACTACAAATAATTATTGTCAACATTAGTGATACCAAAATATACATAATGTACTGTAATAATGTACTTCTCAAATGATAAGGAAAGTCTCTATCTTAGAATTCATTATATTTATTTTTCGTTTGACAAAGTATGTAAACTCATTTTTAGTATTATGAGTAGCATAATATCGTGACAGTTATTTAAATGATGTGTGATTTCGTTATTCTTAACTGATGTCATTTGAAATCCCTTTAATGATCAGCGGGCTTTTAATAAGGAAGCATTCAAATAGTAATCAGACACACGTAGTTATTTGTGAACATTAAAGGTCTTGTAATAAAAATTCAACATTTTACAAAATGTATTGTTTTATGCAGCTTATACGAAATTGATTCTGAGTAGTTGATGATCGTCCACAATCGTCTTGATGATAATATTTCCTTTTTGATGATAATATATTAACAGTATTAATATTTTAATTCACGATTGAATAATTATTATGAAGCTTGAAAACGGTTTTTCTTGAATGGACTAAACAGTTCTTTACAACAGAAATATTAAAACATAACCGCCAATATTTCTGACTATTATAATAAAATAAAATCTTTGCGAATTATTGACAAATATATGAATGCATTAAGTATTTAAATAAGATGTTATAGTCGTACTTAACATTTTAAATATATGCATTTACCAATATTGGCTTAAAAATAAAATACTAACAGTATCGAATTATTGAATTCAATTATTATTATTTATGAAATATATTTAAAGAATTTATTTGTAACGTAAATGTATTTGTAATTTTATTTGTAAATAATATAAATTCGTTATAATGATTCATTAATCGTAAATTAAGGAACTTTAATATTATATTATTATATATGATAAGACATATTTCATATAAATTATTGAACAGCATTTTTTGTATATTATAATTTTATGTCGAATATTGTAACAACGCGTAGGTTAAAAAGACGATACATACGCGTAAAGTACAACATTCTGCATCTTCGAAGATAATTTCTCAGTCATTTTGTATTATTTGGGATTTTATTTCACGATATCTACCTTCAAGAATCGCGCACGAAACGCGACTTGCGCGTACTCGCGTGTAAGAACAGGGGGAGAAAAGTCGCGTGGCACCATATGTTAAGGAAGAAGCCAGAGGGGGTCCGCGCCAGACACCGAATGGGGAAGAACACTGCTTTATCGTGTATCCAATTAATAACTCTTTCCTCTGTCTTTTTTGTATGTTTCTCACTACTTCTCGCGGTTTCCCTTGCTTTTTTATGTCTTTCCATTGAACAGATTTTGTACTTAAGATACACTCAAAGAACTTTCGATGAATTCAAGGAAAACCCGAATGATTACTAAACTTACATTTTTATAGTTACTGAATAAAATATATTAATAATTATTGTAATTTACGTACAAAAAAAGAAGTATACAAATTTGTTATATTGTTGCCGTATGAAGATTTATTCTAATTAATCGTACTATGTCAAAACGATGCTTTTGAGCCTAGGAATTATAATTACAAATAAATGACCGGTCCTATACATATTTTAAAAATATTATAAAACAGTATTTTTTTACTTATAAGTTTGTTGAGAAAACGTTGATGGCCATATAATCTCGGACTCAAAGCAGGAATATGTAACCCCTTTTCTCCAATGGTTATTTAACTGTTGGACTATATAATTAAATTTTTGCACGTCTAGAATAAGACCATGAGATAGACAGATTCTTAACATTACTGCAAATTTAGTCGAGTCCAAATTATAAATACATTAAGAATAAGGCATTTTACTATATAGCAACCAGTGCGATACCTAACGTACTATTTGCGGGTGTATCGCACTGTTTACGGTACACATCTAACTGATTACGATACACATAGCACATATTGCGATATCGTAAGATCCATTTTTGCAATATATTTTTTGTATATTTTCCACTTTTGAATGTCATATTTGCATTTGTAATATATGATTACATTTTTTTGTTTCAGAGTGGAAAGTAATTTGATTGCAACAATCTTTGGTGCAGTCATGGACATTATCTCACCTGTACCTCTTTCGTCAACGGTTAAGCGTACAATCAAATATGAATACGACACAGATTGTACGAATCGATGTTTAACGCTGTAGCTACTTGGAAATTATAGTTGATGAATTATTTTACGTATTGTAGTTTCAATAATCCTCCTTTTAGCCTTACACCTTAACACAATATAATTGATAAAAGAATAAGTGATTTAGAGAATTGTTCTGCCTACATTTATCAAGAAAAAGATATTTATTTTTTTTCATTTGATAAAAATTATATTGAGTTCTTACTTACATTTGTAAACAATTAACTAAATTTTCTTTTTTTTCTAATTTTTTCTTTTTCTTTTTCTTAAATTTTTTTAACTTTTTCTTTAATTTTATATGATTTATTGTTAAATAAAGAATAACTTATCTTATAATACCTTTTTAGCGTTTTAGCAAAGTATGTTCATTGGTAATTTACATCTATTACATAAAATCGATTCCTTTGATAAGTCTTACAATATTTGCCATCCTCTCAAATGTAAAAGATACATTATACACATAAGAATATTTTTGTCGAAAATATAAATACATGTTTACATTTAAATATTAACATAATTTTTATATTACTATTAAGGTAAGTACTTTGATGATTTCTTTAATTTTGTAATGCTAAAAGCTCATAATTGATTTCAGATCTCAGCATGTTTTTGAGACATCTATTGATCAAACGCTTCTGTTCGCCTGCAGTACATGCGAAACTTGATCTAAGAAATTCAGCCAAAATGTGTATTTCTGTGTGTATTAAATATATAAATATATGAGCAATCGATTAGGCCCGAAAGCCGCTTGTATCGTAAAGACTTAAGAAGTCGCTCGCAAAGTTGCGAGCAATAGTCGCCATCTGCGATGCGTAATTAACAAAAGGGTTGTTCTTTTCTTTTTTCGCGGCCCCTTGGCTCCTCGACGAGCGGGCTCCACTCGGCGTGCCCGCTGGCAGCGCGTTTGATTTATATTTAATTTTTATAATTCGCGAGGAAGGGACCTGCGCGTTTTCCTTTATGATGGCGCAGCATGTTGGAGAATGCAGGTTCATTAGTACTTGATGAAAATCAAGGACTTTAAAGAGCCCGAAGACTAAACAACTGCCTCCCTCTTTTTTTTCATCGCAATAAATAATTGTCGTTTGTAAAAAGAATCGATGATTAAAAATTCTGAAAATTTGTTTGAATTTATTATGTCGCCTTGGAGACGTTCCACGGAGTAATAATAACGGTAGTGGTGAAAGCAGTAATTAAAAAGTAATTTATTTGTCATAGGTTCAGAAATTCATTTTGATGTAAAGTAACACGAAGCGAGATCGTCGCGTAGTGCTTAATTCGGAATTCGACACTAGCGGCACAGAGGTGGGGTGGTTAACCCTTGGGATGGCTTATGAAATGACTTTATGGCAGATCAGAGGCTTGCTTTAGATTGACTAAAGGGGTACGCGGGCTTTGCCTGTATTGACGAGCCAAGAGTGTGAGAGAATGTATTTTGGTTGCCAAGCCTGGATACAAGGGTGACAACGACTCTGTCATCGAGGTTCGTCGGGTAAGATGAATGACTTGAAAATACGTTTCGGGTGAAGACCCGTCGGATGCTTTGACGAGGCAGTTGTGTATCATCGTGTCTGACCAGCAGTTTACTAAAACATCGAACCACTTTAATCAACACACCGGGCCACGAATTTCTCCAGTCATTCGATTAATAGTCGACGCTAACTTTAATGCAGATCGTGTAGCACAGATATTTTGACATCTTTCTTTTTAGTCATGCGCTGTTACTAGATACACGAAAAGTATAATTAGCTGCATTTGAAGATGATTTATTAAAGATTTTCAGAAAAACAATTTGTATTTGAAGATTTGTAGATGATTAATTATATATATATATATATATATACTATGTTGAATAATGTTTATTGATGGTGTGACTTTTGAAATTTATCTGTATTAATGGAGTTCGAACACTTCTTCTTTTCGTTATTAATTGGTATGAAATATTTTGCTGCTATAACAATTATAATGTGAATAAATGAGCTAAGTGCGTCTTCTCCATAAAAATACTGACAAAATATCCCTTATAAATTTCATATGCTTAATAAATATTTCTAAAAATATTGTGACGGAAAAATGAAATAAATAATATTTATCGTCCTTGAAAGAGAAAACATATATAAACCTATATAATCGTATTTTAAAAATAATTGTTTATTTCAAAATATGTTACAATAAAAATATATATTTTGTTAATTTCTTTCCTTATACATAAAAATAAAGTAAACGATTAAAAATAACAAGAAAAATCAATATGATGTTGCGTAAAAGGTATAATAACCCAGAAAAATAAATAAATATTTTTCAACTATGATCTTAATGATTTATGTCAATATATTCAAACAAGTAAGGAATTCCTTTCGGTGATGAGTAATCAATTTGACACCGTGACATATTTAAGTCTGTTTGATACAAATGTACACTTTTATCAAAAGATTGATTTTTATACAAATTGCTTAGTAATTATCTCAACACCTAAAAGAATGTATTGATATTTCATATACTTATAATCTTTTAGAAGCCATGTAGCTGTTCGGTAACACGTTTGAAACACAGTTCTTTAAAAATTAGAAAGTTATAATTGACATATTCAATCATGACTTTTAATTATATTACGTATGAAAAACAATATAAGTTAAAAATGGATGGCATTATGTTTAAATTAAATATATAAAAAAGGAATCGGTGTCAATAGTTTAACATTTAACAATAAAATTCTACATCTAATTTAACTTAAACTTTAGTTTTATTTTACAGAGTGTAAAATTTGTGTTTACACAAGTTTATGGGTAACTGCTTTGACTTTTCTGTTGAAGTATTCTGAAGTAATGGTATTCAAATCTAAATCTATAGATGATTGAAACTCTTAGTTAACAGTGCTTAGAAATATAAAATGGAGCATGTTTTGACACAGATGTAAGGTCCGTCTGTGATATAATTTTAAATAGGTGTTCATTGAGACTATTGTGAATGTGTCTTGTATTTGGTTATGCTACTAAATGCAATGAATGTTATCTAATAATAATGATCTTATTTCACCTTGTTGAAATCTGGATCAGTGACTAGTTGAACCTTCAACAAGTTTTAGAAATTTTATATACGCAAAGATTCTTTGAAGCCTTGATCAGGTTTAAGTGGTGCTGTAAAATTTACCTCTGATCCTGCATGAATATCAAATTCAAATGTACACTAACCTATTTCAGACCCGAATGTGCTCAATCACCTACTTTGTAAAAATATTCGACTCTAATACAATTTTGACAGATCCAGATTCAGTTCGTTATCTTTCTAATAACCGTGATTGATCAAATTTCTTAATCTCACATTCTAATCTTTGACTCTAAAATGAGAAAGTTCCTCGGTTTGAGCACCTCTTGGCAATTCCACCTAGCGCAGGGTGGTTGGAGCTGACGCAGTGGGGTAGATGGTCGGCGGTATGCCCAGTAGCCAATTCCCGGCTCTGGGCTCGACTCGGCGGGTCCATTCATCGCCGGGCACTACGTGACCGGTTTACCAATCCACCTCTTCCTACACCACATCGTTCGCGTATCTATCTATACTTGCCATGCTACGTTCTCGCGTCCCTGTATAGGTGTACCAAACAACCCCTGGAGTCATATCGACCGAGTCGAAACTAGCTCCCAGTGACTCTGGCCCGCGTGCACAAATGAAAAATCCGAATTTCCCTGTATCGGCGACCGAAACGATTCGTTACCACCGTCGCGTTGCGGTTATTCGAGGGAGATCGAGTGTGAAATCTCATGTTAAACAGGTTTCGCGATAGCCGCGGAATTCGTACGGGCAAAAAAAAACATCGAACACATTTTTAACATTCGAGCATCGTCGTCAGTGATATCCGTGTTTTTGGTACGAGCGATAACTTTTAATTGCAATCGAAAATATAATTTGGGAGCAGTTTTTGTTTGTCTTTTTTCAAAGCTATGCGCTGACAGAGTCTTTGCGCAAAAAAGCAATTTACAATTTTAGCACATTTTAAATATCGGGTTCGTTTCTGTTGGAACACGCTCGGCAAATTGAATGCCTGGGCGAAATTTGGTTATTTACGATGATTCTAGGATTTAATGCAGACAATGATTCCGTTCATCCGAAAATTACTCGGATAATCCATTTTGAACGACTTCGTGTTTGCCAACACATTATACGTGTAACATCATTATTCAGAATGAAATTTCGAAAGTGTTCGTTGTCACGTCCGTGTCCCGACAAGAGCGTAGTCATTTGACTCAGGTGTATTGAAATTCTATTAGCTGCTCAGCAACAAAAATAGATAACATATGATTAAAAAGAAAGGCGCGGAATGAACCGGATTTCACGTGGCTTCGTCATTAGGACAAATCGACGAATCATGGCGTGATGTGTGGTGAAGATGATTTACAACTCGCAGCAGACGTGGCGCGTCGATTGCATAGTTATACTTGATGACATGTTAATGTATGGATACGTGGTACATAAGTGTCCGGAGGGTGGCACAGAGAAACGGTGTACTGTGCCACGAGCCAAGAGGCCCCGAGGAATGGGCCCGCGGCTCGACGCACTAGTCATTGTCGCCCAGCCTTCTTCATTTCCATACAATGCAGGAGACATCCGTACTCTTCAAGAACCCCGTATCATCTCAGTGCCGTTTAATATGGCCGCCCATCAAAATTACCGAAAGAGAAACGAC
>JABFOW010000331.1:0-12653 GCA_022817725.1 Archaeoteleia sp. ZL-2020 | reverse complement strand
AATATGTGTAAATTAATTATTTGAAAATATATACGCGCTAGGTAGGTGATTATAATAGTTCCTAAGATGGTCAAAATAAATTATTTACGATTAATAAAATTGGAACAAATTTAAATTCATCTTTGTGTTTATAAAATTAATAAGACCAGACGATAAGTTACCGTCTGATTAATGTCGTGGGGTAAATCGATGCTTGGTTGTGTCTTTATCCATGTCGATAAGTCGGACTCTATAGGTAATTTATCAATTTTCAATTAACATCTTAAAATCTTATAATAATGATTGAAGCAATCCAGAATTAGATTTCTTCGTGTCGTGGTCCCGGTGGTGTAATGGTTATCACAGCCGACGTGTAATCGGAAGGTTCCAGGTTCAACCCCTGGCTGGGACATGTTTGAAATTTTTTTCTGATAATTTGCAATTTAAGTATTTTTCAAGTTTAATTTTAAATTTAATTTACTTGCATATAAATAAAAATATGTGTAAATTAATTATTTGAAAATATATACGCGCTAGGTAGGTGATTATAATAGTTCCTAAGATGGTCAAAATAAATTATTTACGATTAATAAAATTGGAACAAATTTAAATTCATCTTTGTGATTATATAATATTACTTCATTACTAATCCTGGAATATTCCAGTAATATTTCTAGTATATCACAATTAATATTCCAGGAATATTACTCTTAGCGGACATATAACATTCCTGACATATATTATTGAACATTATTAAATATTCTCAAGATATTATAGGAATATAGAAATATTTCTAAATAATATTCTTATAATATTATAGGTATTTAACGTCCTATTAGGGTTATAACGTATCATATTTTTCAAAATTTTGAAAAAAATATGTTATACTTTGATAGGTAAAACGAATTTCTCACATCTAAAACTGCACATTTAAGGACAGCTGATTTTAAAGCAGCTAGCTGGTGAAAAATGGGATTTTTCACATAGATTATTTATTAATAACTGTCAAAGAATAAATTCGTGACTCCAGAACAGTCTAATGCCCATTGGAATTTTAAGATACAAAAATGGAAAAAACTGAAATAGAAAAGGTTATTTTTTGTACAATCGCTCTTATATCGCAAAGTAATACCTTTTTATATCAGAGGAAAATTTCTTGGATATTGAAATTGATTATAATTTTCTATTACTAAACCCGTCAAATAGAACGGGTGTATCGATTCAACGGGTGAACGAATTCAAATTACGATGTCACTGAAGACACTGTATGCCACTGTAGACACCTGCGCCGACTAAAAAATGTTCGTGGGTAGTGGGATACGTGTCAGCAGCGACACACTTCTAACCTCGCGTTGGCGGACATTGCAGTTAAGTCTACGAGTACTTCACAGGAGAAGAATTCACCCTTGTCGCGGAAGCCTAAGAAGAAGCATGCGGCTTATATAAGGACTATTTCCCTCTCGTCGATGTGAACGCCTTTAGTCTCACAACCGTGGGCTAACTTTACCACCAAGATAGTGGTAGGGGGGGGGGGGGGGGGGTCATTAAAGTTTGGACCCGGGGACCGAGTCGTGCATTCTGCATGCGGGTGGGTGGAAGTCACATCAACGTAACCCTGGCCACGGGTGAACCTTGCCCTCTAGTGCCATCATGAAGGGTTCATGCAAATCGGAACAAAATACACGAGGTGAGCGAAGGGCAATGCACAAGGAACTCGTGGAGGAGGTCGTGGAGGACCAGACGAGCGCATTGGCGGGACTTTGTTCTTCTCGTTCGCCACAGAGAATCAGGTTCCCTGTAGTATTGTTTAGAAACTATGTGCTGGCCAAGTGACGATTAGTCGAATTCTCATTACAGTTCGTGTGCCGGACGGGTATACGATAAACCATCAAGAAACAGCAGGAGTACTGCTGTAAGCGCACTTCCCGCCTTAGCCCACTTTGAGCCTGGGTCACGTTCCGCCCGGACCGCACTCTGGGTGCCTTGTCTCTTTCCCTTCTTTCTCGCTTTTTCTCGCTATATTTCCTTCTTTTCTTCCTTCCTATCTTCTTCTAATGTAGTGTCGCTCGGGTTCATGACAGGGGCCGTACACGGAGTTTACAGATGAATCCTGGTCTGAGTTACGCTCCATCCGGACCACAATGAGTGAGATATAGTAGTGACTGCGGTCGGCATCATCTGTGTGGTCATGTCTATAAACCTAGCACCCCCACCATAAAAATGATTTTTTTTATCTCATAATTAGAAGCTAATAAAAAGCCAAGTTCAAAAATTTTGAGATAAAATCAGGTTTTCAAAAATCGTAATTTAAAAGTGGAGGTGCTGAATGACATTAATCGAGCACCCCCACCCAAAACATATATAATTTATGAAAAATCGGAATAAACCAAAATTACGTGCTAATTATGAGCTTTCAAATGGTCCAAAAAGTTTTTTCAAAAATCCACCCCTAAAGCCCAAACAACCCGATATAATATTTACTTCAAATAAAATTTAATGCGAAGTATTATTAAGTTAGACAAATAACAAATGCAAATTCTAAGGTATTATACAAAGTACATAATACATAATTTAACTTTTATAAGTCTTATATATGTGCAAATAATGGCTTTAGGGAAAATTGTATGACACAAAAAAGTCTTATCTCGTCGAGATGCATGAGGATCTATGTTTACTTTTTGCAAAAGTATTATATTTAAGGTTTTATAGATAACTACACAGTAAAATGAGAACAAATTGAAAAATATATATATTGAACATTTCTAATGCGATAGGTAGTTGCATTAGGAGTAATTGAACATCTTTTTCTCATAACAATATTTTTCTATGTTAATAATTTGAAAGTTGGTGTACAGACTACAAAGTATGAAATATTACATTTGAAACCCTTATATTTAAAAAATAATGGAAATAATGGTTTTCGAATAAAATGGTGGAGCAAGCGAGTACAAGAAAAATTCGTATGTAAAGCCTACCGAGGGGCGATTGTAACACAGAATCACCCAGCTCTCGACTTGATACATCAATGACCATTTATGTATTGTTTTGATTATTTTTGACTACCTTAACTATTATCCACTTTCCTCGTTGGCAGCGGTCTCTCGCTCCAACTTCCCTCTCTTGCTCATCGGAAAAGGCAGCGGTTCGACTCGCTCCTTTCCCGACGTCGCAGAACATCGACAGGCAGCGGTATTAACTCGCTCCTTTCTCGTCCACCGTACATGCCTCGACGTTGCGGCAAGAAACATCGCTTGGCACGCCAGCAGCGAGTCCTCAACTCGGAACTCTCCGCCGTCGACGCCAAAATACGGCGCCTGGACAAACAAATTCTCGAGGGCACCGAACTTGAGCGCATCCGCGCTGAGTTTCCCGAAGCACCACCAGCAATTACACCGTTGCCGCAAACTCCTCCTAAGAAAGGAGAGTGGAATCTAATTCCAATCCACGCCGCTAGTGGGAGCCACGACACCCCGAGAGGATCAATCCGGCGACTGCTCTACGCCGATTTAGAGGGAAGGAGACTCGAGAGGCATTTAACTCGTAGGCCGACGCGCCCTACGGCAGTGGATCAACAAATACCATCATCGAGGAATTAAAAATCCCAAACTCCGCCACACCGAAAAACCCCATCGGTCCTTTTCAGGACCACAATCCAAAAACCACACCGCACCCTACCTTCCTACTTCCCAAAGGGGTACCATTAACCCCTCCTATCAAACACCCTCCCTATCCTACACCCATTGACACATTACGCCGACGTCAATTTGGCGCCCAACGTGGGGCACACGACACAGTGCCTAAGCCGGATAGCTAGGCGGATCCACACCGACGAAAGCTAATGCCGATTCAAAGAACACCAAAGGCTAACACACCTACCACAAAGGTCGGTCGGCCGAGAAAGATTGCAACACGCAGTCACACTTCCGGGAGTGAAATAAACCCGGTGGCGCCCAACACTACCAACATGGAGGACCAGCAAGAAGGCGAAGAAGCCTACCTCCACGCTCAACCAAATCTCCCGCTGCAGCAGGCAGCCGGACATCAGGCAGACGGAGCACACCCAGTGGCCTACCCTATGCCAGCCTCGCTAAACGACTGGAGGTTATTTATACAAGCTCTGAACGCACCCACACCAATAGCACCAGAATATCATGGGCGGGATTACGAGAGCCCTCAGGTTTTTTTTAACGAGTGCGAGGAATATTTTCTGGCCACTTCGACGCAACATAATCAACGAGTTCGAACAGCCGGACGTGGCCTACGAGGAGAAGCCGAGAAATGGTGGGTTTGCTATAAGAACTTACCATTAGAGTGGCACAAATTTAAGGAACTCCTGCTAAAACATTTCGACGGGCCAACCACCAGAGTAAGGTTGAATGCCCATCTTTTCTCCGCAAGGCAAGGAGAAAGAGAAGATTCTACCGTATTTCTACAACAGAAAATACACCTTTATCAACGTCTTCGTCCAGAAGAAACAGAGGAGACAATTACAAAAACTCTCCTCGAGCTGCTACGACCAAGTATAAGGCGCAGCATTCGAGCCTCGGGCCCCCAGGATTTTGCCGAGTTAATCACAAGGGCAAAAGAAGCCGAACTGGACGAAGAACCTCGACAAACAATCGCCCCCCGGAAAAAGTCAGAAGAGGAACAGAGGCCTGCAAGGACAACGCAGGAAAATACCTTACCTCGTTGTTGGCATTGCCCCGGGAGGCATCTCAATAAAGATTGCCCGGAAAAAAACCACAATGGCACAGGAGGACTTAACCAGGAAAACTGGAGATAGGCGACGGGGGATACAATTCGGAGACCCGTCGCCGCACAACCACGCCCCAGATCAACGCCGCGGTAACGGCGCCACAGAGCTTACCCAGGATGTTGGTACACCTGGGTAAAGAGCAAATACATGCTCTAGTAGACACCGCTGCCACGGATAACTTTATCCACCCTCGTCATCTCCAGAAATATAGCATTTCCTCGGCCCCCTATGAAAGTGCTGATCTCGCCGCTCAGGGATCGAAACTCAGGATCCTCGGGGTAGCCAACATTACCCTAAAAATCCAAGGAAAAAATTTTGACGCAATCGCTTACGTCACCCCAGATCTCCGGGAATCTATGCTCTTAGGACATTCTTGGCTTCTAAAGCAAGGGGCAATTTATGATCTCACTCAGCACAGACTATATCTGGGTGCCACGGAGAGAATACTGATCCCGCTCCTAACTACCTCAGCAACGACTCAGGTAGAGCTGATCAAACCACTCGACCTCCCCAACGATTTCCCGGAGGAGCAGAAAAACACCTTCAAACAACTCGTAGAAGAATTTTCGTCAATTTTTAGTGGACAAGGGGTGTTGAAGCAAACCTCCACTATCCAGCACGAAATTCGCCTTCGAGAAAAACGCATTATCCGAGGGCCAATGTTCAAATACTCGGATAAGAAAAAGAAAATCATAAACGAGCAAATACACGAGATGCTGAATCAAGGCATCATCGAGCCATGTACGTCACCGTACAACTCATCCATTGTAATTGCCACCAAAAAGGACGGGAACCCTCGTTTCTGCGTGGATTACCGGAAAATAAACGCGATCACTGAAGACGTAACACAAACGATACCGGTCATCCACGAAGCTCTCAAAGACTTGGGAAATGCAAAAATTTTTTCCACACTCGACCTAAAAAGTGGGTACTGGCAGGTCCCCATGGAAGAAAACTCTAAACAGTACACAGCATTTTCAACCCCAGAAGGGGGAACCTATCAGTTTCGGGTCATGCCTTTCGGTTTGAAAAACGCCCCCAGCACTTTTCAGAGGTTGATGAGCCAGCTAGTGCTCTCCGGATACATCGGGGAATTCTGCATGGGATATCTAGACGATATTATCATTTTTTCTAACACCTGGGAACAACACCTACTCGATGTTCGGAGGGTAATGGAAAGGCTCCAAATACATGGGTTAACATGCAACATCGAAAAATGCAATTTTGGAAAAACCACGTTACCATACTTGGGACATACCATCACCCAGGGACAGAACGAAGCTCAGCAGGAACACGTGGCAGCCATCCACCAGGCAACCGCGCCAAAAAATCGGCGTGAGTTACAACAGTTTTTAGGAACCTGCAATTGGTTACGGGAGTACGTGCCACGGTTCGCAGAGATCTCCGCCCCACTAACAGATCTCCTAGGGAAAAAAGTGTGGAAATGGGCCCCAAGCACCCAAGAGTCTTTTGACAATATACGAGCCGCCTTCCAGCAACCACTTACGCTAAGCAGACCAGCACCTGATCTCCAGTACACCCTTCAGACAGACGCTAGCAAAATTGGAATGGGGGCAGTTCTATATCAAGAGACAGAGCAAGGGGAGAAACGAATCATCAGCCATGCCAGTGCAAAATTCAGTCCCACCGAGACAAAATATCACAGTAACGAGCAGGAATGTCTCGCGGTAGTCTGGGCAACAAAAAGGTACCGACGTTATTTGGAAGATAAAAAGTTCAAACTAAAAACCGACAACCAAGCAATAACTTGGTTAAACAGCTTAAAAGACACACGGGCCAAATTAACTCGTTGGGCACTGTTACTCCAGGAATTCGATTTTGACATAATCCACTGTCCGGGACGACTGAACCAACTTCCCGATGCTCTCTCTAGACATCCCGGGGGAGAGCCGCGGGAAGAACTCGACGATCAGGAACGCTTGCTGCCCCCAACAAGAAAGGTCACGAAAATCAATCAACAGCCAGCAGCTTTCCAAGTCGAAACAGTCACGCTCATCGATACCATCACGAGGAGTCAACAGGAGAGCCCAGCCATCCAGAATATGGCAAAAAGATGGTTTCATCTAAAAACCAGGAAAACCACCTCAAAAACCGAGGATAAATTCATACAAGATTTTAAAATCCACGACGGTTCTCTCTGGAGGAAAGGGCATAACGAGCGGTGGCTCCTCGTCGTACCACCAGAGGTACAGCAACAAGTTCTCGACGAGTACCACGATTCCACCCTGGCAGGTCACCCTGGGGCAGACGAAACACTACATGGGATACTACAAAATTTCACATGGAAAAACATAGGCAACGATGTCCGCCAGTATATCCGGGGATGCAAACTGTGCGCCTGTACAAAATCCGGTCGGCCCACTCAATCTGGGACGCAACGACCGCGCCGACCAACAGAGCCCTGGGACACGGTAGGCATCGACCTAATGGGTCCTTACCCCCGCACTCGCCGTGGCAAGCGATTCCTGTTGGTAGCCACAGATCTTTTTTCCCGGTGGGTGGAAGCATACCCCATCGGGGCATCGGAAACACCAACCATCGTCGCAGCTCTGGAAGCAGAACTCTTCCCCAGGTGGGGTTATCCTCGGGCAATTCTATCGGACAACGGTCCCCAGTTCAGTAGTCAGACATGGGCCGATGCAAACCAACGATGGCAATCAGAGGTATGGACTACTCCAATATACCACCCCCAAGCCAATCCTACAGAGAGACGCAACCAGGAAATCAAGAAGGGCCTTCGGTTGCGTCTCAATGAAGGACAACATCAAACCTGGGATAAGTATATCCCAGATATCTTATTCAACGTGCGACGAAGGAAAAATGCCGCTACAGGGAAAACACCCAGCGAAGTTCTCCTAGGAGCCAACTTACGTCGACCCGGGGATTGGAAAATTCCGGAATGTCAGCCTCCAAACACAACTTACCAAAAACGTGTTCAGGAGGTTCGACGACACCAGGCCCACTACACTGAAAGGCCTCGGATTAATCCAATTCACAACATCACTTTCCGACCCGGGGACGAAGTATACACCCGAGCTCATCCATTATCAAAAGCGACAGAGAAATTCCATGCCGGATTCGCTCCTCGATGGGAAGGGCCTTTCCCCATCAAGCAACAACTCCACGGGGATGTCTATCAAATAGACAAGGATGGCCGACCGACAAAATACCACTGCTCTCAACTGAAAAGAGCAGCACCTCGGGTCACGGTTACCCCGTATCGGCAGATACCGATACACACCCCACAGTCGGTCAACTACAGGAGTCCTGACACCACTAGTCAGGTACTGCCTAGTGGTACCCGCCAGTCGCTTGACACAGCGGCTCACCAAAGCCACGCACCCCAGCCAACCGCTCCAAGTCCAAAGCCAAGACGAGGGAGACCCCCAGGGAAACGGCCAGCAGCCATACCAGATGGAGCACATCCACAAAGACCTCCAACGGACATCAATATCCAGCCTTCACCCAGATACCATCTACGTCCACGAAGAAGAAAAAGGACAAACACAAACCACTAAACACACTACTCTTGTAAATATTATACACAAATAGGATTAGAAAAAAAAATTTTATACTCAGCTGTACATAATTAGGGTTAAGTTCACTTTTATATTTATAAAACGACCTATTGCGATAAACAAATACACTCAGGTTACAAAATTTAATAATATATATTTTTGTATTTTTATCCACATATAGGAAATGTTGCCAAAGAAAACAGGGGGGAATTGTTGTCATACAACAACTCATACTCACCTGAGTAACACGGACAAAGTCCTGCGCCTGGCAACATTTCCTATACAAAGGCCCTCCAGGGGGCATATAAAGGCCAGTGGCATTTTTAGTGGCAGTATGGATAGCCAAAGGCACCATATATAAAAAACAACCTGCCTCTCTCCTGAGAGACAGGGGACCCCTAACCTGAAATAAGAGTAAACATTAGTATACTGTAGAAGTTACCTACAGCATTAAAACAAAACTCACCTGGTGGTTAGTCTACACTGCCACAGCCATCTCTTCCGCCCTAGCAGCAGAAAAGGGCAGGAAAATGTACCTATCAACAAAATACATACACAATGAAAACACAAATACAAAAAATCAACATGTCAACGTACCTTTATAAACGTAGCTTTCTCGTGCCGATCCGCATACATGTCACCATGGAAAAAACCTGTAAACACAAAATAATGTACATATGAATCATACGCGATTACTCAGTCATCTCTTAAAATTAGAAAATATGTATATAACAACACTTACATGATTCTTATCACCAGCGCCGGTGTCAGCTGTCGCGAAAACATTGCGCCGGCAGCAACCCAAACACATCGTCGCACGCGCGCACAAAAAACATACTTCTCGCCGCGAGTACGCATTTCCGCTACGAGATGGCGTGACTTAGGGTCGACCCGCAAGCGAGCACAAAGCAAATTATTTTATAAAGCCTACCGAAGGCCGATTGTAGATACAGAATCACCCAGCTCTCGACTTAGAATACATTGATTATTATATACATGTATCGTCTTGAAATTTTTTGAGTATTTACCTTGTCCAATCTTCCTTGTTGGCAGCGGTCCCTCGCTCCAACAATTCCCTACTAGTTTATCAGAAGGCAGCGTTTCGACTCGCTCCTTCCCGAACTTCACCGGCTACCGAAAGGCAGCGGTATCGACTCGCTCCTTTCTCATCTACAACACATGCCTCGACGCTGCGGTAGAAAACATCGTTTAGCACGCCAACAACGAGGACTCGATTCAGAACTCTCCGCCGTCGACGAAAAGATAAGACGCCTAGACCAACAGATTCTCGAGGGCACCGAACTTGAACGCATCCGCGCTGAGTTTCCCGAGACGCCACCCGTAATTACACCGTTGCCGCAAACACCTCCCAAGAAAGGAGAGTGGAATCTCATTCCAATCCACGCCGCTAGTGGGAGCCACGACACCCCGAGAGGATCAATCCGGCGACTGCTCTACGCCGAGTTAGAGGGAAGGAGACTCGAAAGGCATTTAACTCGTAGGCCAACGCATCCTACCCCAGTGGACCACCAGATCCCACCACCCAGGGACTAACAACACTCCCGAACACCGCTACCCCGAAAAAACCCCATCGGTCCTTCTCAGGACCACAAAACAAACTCACATAGGAACCTACCTTCCAACTTCCCCAAGGGGTGCCATTAACCCCTCCTATCAAACCCCACCCTATCCTACACCCATTGACGACTTACGCCGACGTCAATACTTTTTACCCTTTAAATAATTTATTTCATCTTATTTTGTAATTTACTACTTATTAAGCTTCTATATATTGCAAGCATTCAAACAACGATTTATAACAATATAGTATATTTATAACTAATTGCTATAAATATTTATATTTATAACAATATTAGTTAAAATATTATACATATAAAATATTATACATATGTCTAATGTATAGGTTAAGTTGGTGGAGATACCAAGGCACTAAAAACGTTTTGAATTTCGTGTCTTAGATTTCATTACGTGCAATAATTTTAGCGTCTTGCTATAAAAATGTCTTCAGCCCAGTGCAATGTCTTGGCCGAAGATTCAATTTGTATCTTAAATTTGTCGTCTTTCATGGTAACAGACAAAATGTGTCTTTCAACCATATAGACACAAAAGATGTCTTCGTTATAAACCATTTTTGAAAAGACGCACACGTGCATAAGACATTAAACGATATAAGACACTAATATACTGTCTTATGTCTTCTACGAAGACACTTCGAAGACACCTGTTTTTGTAGTGTAGTTATAGACGGCAATAACAAGAATTTAGTATTATACTGATGCTTTTAATGAAAATATAGATAATTAATATTAGCGATTCTAATTATTACAGCCACTTACATAAAACATTGCAGTATTATCGCTGTACATAATACTTGCACGTTTAATCAAATTCGTGGCACATTGCGAAATTATATTATAATAATGAAATTTTACACCAAAATATTTCGCATTAATGTTATCTCTTTTACAAATCCTGAAGAGATCTGCATGATACTCTTATTCGTATAATTAAGATATCTTATTAATATATAGGGGAACTGAAAATGGCTGTAAAAAGCTAAATAATACAGGAAATATGCCGCAAATTGGTATTTATATTATTTAACTAGTTGCGTTTATAAAAATAATGCGAAAGATACAAAATTTTCAATACACAGGCACGCACAAGATCGAAAATTAAAAAAGTCGACAAACATTCCGTTCTGTCCCAGGCCTGGGACAGAACGGAACGGTTTTAACGGAACGCTAAATCTAGCCAAATAACCACAATGGCAATGCATCTCCATGAGAAATATCTGTTATTATGAATGAAAAGCATTTATAGCTGGTAACCATGATGTGCATTGATTTTTTTCTAATCGAATCAGACCAAAACGAAGTCAATCGGTGCAATAACACTCTACATATCGTAATATATGTTGTATTATTCATGATCAAAATGTACGAATTTGTCATGCGCCCACTAACACATAGATGCCTTGTCATACGCCCACTACCGCAATTTCGGAGAGTTTTGCTGTTTAGATTCTATTATATCCCTTATATTTCTATTATTGTCGTACCTGAAGTATTTTGTCTCTTTATATATATATATATATTATCAGTTTTGTATAAAATTGATTTTACTTTATCTTTCCTTACAATATCAACTATATGTCATTAATATTCCAACAACAGTTTGACGAAGCAAGCAAGTTCGAATATGCGATGTATAAAATCTTGTTGAAAATATGAATAAATATCAAGACAATTTGGAAATAAATATATACAAATTACAAAAATAATTTATTTCCCAAATACCGTGTATCACTCAGCGGCGTTCGTAATTAATATAGTATCCCGCACGCCCAATTAAAATTGATGTGCTTATTAAAATAATATTAGAGTTAGTTGTCGAAGCCATGCCATTCAATCAAGCAATCTTAATAAAGACGTCTTTCCAGCTCTTTTCATTTGCACATTAATGAATGTTTTAGTCGGCATCTATCTCGATTCGCCGAATAAACAGGTATGCTTCGGTCTCGCTGCTTGTAATAACAAACTACGTTCACCGAGTAATAATACGTCCCCTTTGCCGAACGCAAATTAGTCACACCCACGTTTTGCCCGATACCGAAAGCCATCTTCATCATATATGTTTACTTTATTAAAATTACAGTATCTATGTTTGCAAATATAAATAACTGTTACCTCCAATAACTCAATGAGTTTATTATCCTTTTAAACAGACGGGTGGCTGACTCTCCCTCGCACGGTTCGTTCGCCGTTATTGGCTACACATTTTTTCCCAATGAACTTAGAACCTTTCAATTAATATTTAACAAATATATCAAATGACGTTTTGTCATTATGAGTTTTATAGTTTTCCATTAAAAAACTAGAAAATGTATTTGATGTAAATTGACTACACACATTACTGATTACGTATATATATATTTGGAAGAGTGTTTATTAATTCATATTGCCCTATATTTTACAAAGTTGGTATTTTAACACACTGAATAACGTATTAGATTTAAATGAATGAAAGTACACTAAGAGAAAACTTTGGTAAATTTGAGTTCCCACTAAAAAACTGGTTACAATAGCTATATTTTTAACCACCACAATCGGAGTTCTACACAGAGAAAAATTATTTAGTAACTACACCAAACTTTGGTGAAGTTGTCACAACCATAATTTGTGGTTACTGTAACCAGCATTTCGTATTGAAATAACCAAATATTTGGTTGCCAGAATCAAAAATGTTGATTTCTTGTATTTAATTGTCTCAACTAAATCAATTTGGTTGCTGTAACTACATTGTTTGGTAAATGCGTCATGTTCTTTCTCTGAAAATTTCACATATATAATGCTGAA